>CANXYC010983247.1:0-63826 GCA_948193065.1 Aleurites moluccanus
GTTAACATTTCAGGTTAGCAGGGAGGACCGTATTCCATTGGCATCTCATCCTCGCCGTGGAAGTGTAGTTTTTCTTATGTAAATTCCAAATCCAAAGTATTTGTAAATAATGTATATAATAGAGGTTTCATGGTACTGTAATAAAGTTGGCATGTATTTATATATGTTTGTTGCATTTTGCTTATATAAGTTGCATTTTGGAGATATAAATATATATGAGATATATGAGATGGAGATCTTTTGATCTATTTTTGAGTTTGATTTGTTGTGGTGATCCAGAGGGATCCTTGCTATTTGAGTTAGAAATGGAGATTATTATTTGAAGTGTTTTATTGTGTTTTAGCAGCAGGGCATGCTCCTTAAACAAAGGAGATGCTGCCCAATTTTTCATAAGTTGTTTAAGCTATTTTGAGCTTAATATTGTTATGCATGCCATATAGTATCATTTTTTAGGTTCTTCGCGGTACTGGTCGCATAAGCATTACCCGTACCCTAGGATCGTCATGGCTCCTAAGTTGGGCTGTGACAGTAAATTGGAATCCCTAACAATTTTATTTACTATTCTATTATTTGGATGACCTAGTCTTGCATGCCATTCTTCTTTGGTGAGCCATTCACTGGTATAAAGTTGCTTCTAGATGATTGGAACTTGAAGCAGATACAATCCCTTCTCACTTGGTCTATGAATTAGAGGCTAACGAGTGACCTAATCCTTAACAAAAAAAAAAAAAAAAAAAAAATAGTTAGGCCAAAATTTAAAGAAGCAATTATTGTCTCTACTAGTCTGAACTAAAACAAGACTTTTGATAGCCCAAGGGATATGCAAAACATTTTTGAGGATTAAAGATTTTTTTAGCACAAGGAAAAGAACTATTACCTATGTTTGAAATTGGAAGACCTTCACCATTACCAATATGAAGTTGATCATTACCTCTATATTTATGAGCAACAATTAAACTTGAAATATTAGGTGTAACATGATTATTTGCACCAGTATCTGGATGCCACTAAGTATAGGAAGATCCTACAAAATAATTCGTGGAGGAGCATAAAAAGAAGAGTGAGCACAGTGAGTCTGCAAAGTAAATTAATTCTTTGGTGCATATCTCTTTCTACACCGATCAACCTGGCAATTGCGAAGGCCACTGATTTGGTACGGGGCTCTATTGAGTCTATTGTTTAGACGCTACTATTGAGGCTATTATTGAGGAGGAGTAGGCAATAAAGGTGGAAGAGGCTGCTCAGATGTGTGTGTAGTAATGTTTGCAAGGGGTTGTTCAACATCACTTTTAAAAAGGATTTTTTGAGCGAGGAGCTGGACATGTAATTCATGAAACATAATCGGGGTTGGCTGAAGGTTCAATGCAGTGATGATACTATTATATTCTGCACCAATGTTGCGATAAATAATGGTGAACTCAATATGTGAAATCGTGGAACCCATACTTGTAGCTCATCAGGAAGGCCTTTAGCTTTCTTGAGAAATTCACTTATTGAGAGCTCATTCTTCTTCCATTCCTGAAGCTCAATATTCAACTGTAATTGTTAGTTTTGAGAAACTAAGCCAAAGGCATTAGATAGTGCCTCTCAAACTTGATAAAAAGTTGTTAATCCCACTATATAGGGAAAAAATCAAAGAAGATAAGAGCTAGGAATGTAACATCTAGTCCTTTTGAAACCATAACTAGGGATTTCTTGGGATCAATTTTCAGGTGAGACTATTGTGTTAAATGGTAGGGGAGAGGTGCCATCAATAAAGGAGGTAAGGTTTTGATAGTTCAAGAGAGAGATGAATTGTGTTTTCCATGCTTAATAGTTTTTAAAGCTATGGTAAGCAGTAGACAAGGAAGATATGAGGTTTGAAATAGGATTAGATTGATTAGAAGTAGGTGTAAAATGGGTGGAGGAATTTCTGGAAGACGTCATGATGAAGGCAAGAAATCAGCAAAAAGAAAAAAAGAATTACTCGTTGGAGTTTATTGGCTTTAATACCATATGAAGATTTTGTATTTCATGTATATTTTGATGTTATACAAGCAACACTTATATACAATGTTTAATGAGTGGCTAACCCAAGAGATATAACAATTAGAAAGATGAGTACATGATAAGTCCTAATAGAATTACAACACAAGCTAGTGTTTATCTTTCTTAACAAATAGAAAATGCATTGGTATTATCAGTGTTTTTATCTCTTTCTCCTCAATTTTATTGTTAATTACTAATAAAAAATGATAAGAATATTGATGCAAAAGTTAGGCTTAGAATTTAAAACTTATGGATACCAAATTACTGCACACTTAAGTTTGAATCGAAGCCCAATGATGAGACATTGAATATCAAAATACTAAATGGAATTCCTTGCTAAAAGAATACTATGTTAGAGAAAATAAATTTGATTCAACCATAGTTGCAAAAAAAAGCTCTTTACATGGAAATGGACAGGTGAGGTTGCAAAGCCTTTGAACCTAGCAAGTTAGGATTCAAACTAGTATTTTATTATTTTTGGATTTTAAAATGTTAAAATATAATTTAAATGAATTTAAAATGATTTTAGGCCAGGTTTGGAGGCCTTGAAAGAGAATTGACCACTCGGGAGTCCAGCGAGCTCGTACATGGTAAGGGCAATGAGCTTATGCCTGGCACAAGGCAGCACAACCCTGCCTAGGCCTATGTAGGGCTGCATGGCCTTGCCCAAGGCTTCACAACCCTAGGCAAAACCTCACGGCCCTACTTAGCCCTAGTGGCCCATTCGCTCTCCATGGGCCTGTTTCTCCTCTTTTTGTGCAATTTTCAGTTTCCCTTTTGGCCTTCTAAATCTGTTTTGTTGCTCATTTAGTTTTTCCATTTAATTCCATTTCAGTGTTCAATAAAGTAAGAAATTTTGAGGTTAAATTCCTTTATAATATTTTACAAAAAATTTTATTTTAGCTAAAGAGGAAGCTTGTAACTATTTGGCTTGTAAGCTACTCTCCAAAGTAATGAGGAAGTTTTTATTTTTATTATTTAGGAAGTTTTAAATGATTTTTAATGATTTAGAATTATATTAACTAAATAGAAAAATACTTGGCTTGCACACTAATTATTTTACATATTTAGGAACGTTTTGAGACTTTATTGTGCCTATAATACCTTATCCCTCTTCATAAAGAGATAACCTTCCTTTATAATCATTTACAAGCCTCTTTTCTGGAGTTTTCTTTGCTAGAATTTTTGAGAGAAAATTTTCTCTTCCATCTTTTCTTTTTTTTTTTTCAAAATTTTAGATAAAATACAAAACTATTTCAAAACTTTAATCTTTTGAGTTAAATCACACAAAGCTTCTCTCTATGTAATTGAATCAAGTTTTCTTAAAATTTCTTACAAAATACAAATAAGAACTCTTTCTTAGTTTTTGTTCTATTAAAGAAGGAATTTATTTTATGAATCCAAACCTTTTTTAGACCTAAGCCTTTTTCATAAAGCAAGAAAATTTATAGGCATCATGATATTTAAACTCGAATCATAATCAAAAGTAAGAGATAAGCTTGAGAGTAATTTGCCAAACTTGTATGTTATGATTGGTTTTCTGTTAAGTTATTTGATATTTTTTATTGTTGTTTTAAGATGTGATCATTTCGAAGGATCATATGGATGTATAACAATCCATCTTATATAATCCATATGATCATTGCTTGTATATGTTGTCTATGTTTGTTTTATTTCTCTTAAAATCAATATATTACATGCATAATTGAAATTGATTCATGATTTATTATGAATATATGTATTATTATTATATCTCAAACATCAGGGTTTGCCTTTTGATGAAAGGCAAAGAATCAAACAAGTATTGCTTAAACATGATTATTGTTGCTCACTAAAGCACAAACACATACACATTTTGAATTATATTTATTTTGTGAATTTAAATGCATATCTTAAGGATTATTTTGTTTAAGATAAGTATTTGGGACTTAAAATTGTTTTACCCTAAGTAAAAAGGGCTAGAAGTCATAAAATTGGCACTTCTATACCTTAGAGCCATGAGGCTCTAGCCTAGGGCCTCTCAAGCCCACACAGTCCCTCATGGCTCAAGGAAAGGACCTCGTGGCCCTACTAGTCCCTCATGTCTTTCATGCACTTATATTTGTTTGCATCTTATAAGTAATTTACATTTAGAACACCTTATGAATGTTTATTTAAATCATCTTTGGATATTGAAAAATGTTGTATAAGCTATGCATATGAACATGCTACTGTCCTAGTTGATTTTTAGGTTATTTTGCTTATTTTGATATCTAAAGAATATAAACTTGTATATTACTGTTTTGAATGGAAATTATATATTTGAATCATGTATAATTAGGTTTGTATGATCATTAGAGCATGTACATGCTACTGTTTGAATGATTAGTTAAGTTCAATTTTTTCAGAACCAGTGAAGGCAGAGGGTCAGATGTCCGATCGGAGTCAAATTGGTTAAACTGAAAAAATGGTATATATATATATATATATATAATTTGACATTTATTATATATATGATGAAAATAAATATAATGTAATTATGGCTAAATCAAGAATATATATAAGGCCATATTTTTTATAGTGTCAATCCAATCACATTAAGTCAAAAGTTATATATATAGTAAGCTATGGACATTCACTTGCTCGAACATCTACTCACACAATAGGGTAACATACAATTGGGTCATGATTTTGGCGTCGGGTAAAATTGAAACAAAACTACTGAAGTTTTCTTAATTTCTTTTAACTCAAAATGACGCCATTTTTGCTTGATAAAACGACGTCGTTTTTATCATAAATTAAAAAAAAATATTAAAAAATAAAAGAAAAGCTGAACCACCTGAACTAAAAAAAATGGTATGGTTTGACCGATTCACCGGTTAATCAACCGGTTCACCGATTTTTTATCTTGTTCTTCGAGGACGGGTAAAAGGGACCGACTGACCTGTCCTTGGTTCAGTTCCTAATTTTTTTGATTTGACCGACCGATTAGGTCTGATTTTGATAACTATGGTTTAGTTGCATTACTTAGTTTAGGGCCATAACACCTTGATTTGCGTAATTAACCTTCAAGATTATATTGGCATATTTAAATATCTTTTTAATTGCTTTTATATAAACATTTGTATGATGACTAGCTCCTGCCCTATTATGTTTATTGTGATAAATGGCTTGTTTTGATAATTAAACATTTGATATTGCATGTTTAGCTTATATGATAATGTTAACATGCTTTTAACGCTTTTGAATTAAAGTTTTATGATTAAATCATGAAAGTTAACTATTTTTGTTAATATCTTAAGTGAAATTCATACATATGAATGTGAGCATTATTTTTAGGATAAGTTTAGTAAAAGCATGCTTTGTTTGTATAAAGATTGCTTTATATTTGCCATATATGTTATATTTGTGTTTTCTTGTTAAAGCTAACTATATAAGAATTCCCCATGGAAAAATGCATTATATGAGAATCATAAGCCTAATGAGGTCCATCATTTGCTAAGAAAATGGACCTAAACTTTTAGGCCCACAATCAAGCCAATGCCACAAAGGCCATCTTAATGCTTAAGCAATTAAAGCTCATTTATCCTTCCCTTTCTTTAGTATAGATTTTTATATTAGTTGATGGCTATAATCATTTCTCCTTCCGTTTCTCTACTAGGATGTTAGATGCATGTTTATATAGAAATTACTTACCTTTGATGGATTGTGCACTTATACTTGCTAGATTGCTTAAAAGGCTCATTTTTCCTTCCATTTCCTTATGGCTAGTGTGCTTTTATTATGTGAATTGTTTATCTTCTTCAATATTTATATATCTCATATGATGTTGCATATATAGACTACTCATTCATTAAAAGAATATGCAAGTTCTCTTTTATTAAAACCTTTAGCTTAGAGTGGAAGCTGGTTGTGATGGTTAGGCCAATTGGGGTGCCTAACACCTTTCCTAATCCATACTCGGTTTCTTTAACTGGAAGGTGGCCTAGTTCTCTGCCAGGGATACATTCTCCATTCCATTGCTAGAGGAAGAATTTTTTTTTCAAATGTGTTCTTAGTAATATGTAAAAAAATCGAGTAGCGACTCATTTCTCCGATTTTATTTATCCATACCATCTTCCCTAAGATGCCTAACAGAACTGAAACATCGCAATAAAAGTTTAACATAAATAAATATAACATTGTTTGATTTTTTATTTACGCAAACATTAATGATTTGTCTTCCAATCTAATTTCTGAAGTAGTTGTTTCTTGAGTTCAAAGTGACAAGGTTGGTGCAATTGGCAAGATGTAGGTAGAGGACTAATCAAGTTATTGATATATGGAAGCAATTGTTCTAACTTGAAAAGCTTACCAATATATAGGGAGATCAAACCAATCAATTGATTATTATAAAGTTCAAGATTTCTTAGGTTGGTGACATTGGTGATACCATTATTAATGGTCCTAAAAGGCCATTAAAAGGTGGATATTTCCTGAAGATGATGGATTTGGATAGTGCCTATAAGGTATTTGATGAAATTCTTGAGAGAATTGGTAAAAGAGATAGTAAAAGGGAGGTAAGAGACTATTGACGTGTCTTTAAAACATTTAAAAATATGTAGATGGCATTCCACGTTAGCTTTTTATTAATGGTTTTAACGGAAGTTAGCCTAAAGGAGTTTCATGTGACTGTTAATATAAGCTGAATGATATTTTCATTATAAAAATGAGTTTAAGGATCAAAATCCGCATAAGTGATAACTTGAAGGACTATGGGAAAAATTAACTCGTTAAGAGTCTCCATCCTAATTTGCCAAGCAAAGATAAATTGAAATCATTGATGCTACAAAACCCAAGCCCACTACTTCTTTTCTAATACACAATCAGCTCTAACTCATTTAGTTTATACCTCCACTGTTCTTCTTCGAACCTACCAAAAGGAGTTCATCATCCTTTCTAACTCACTATAAAGATCTAAAGGGAGCAAAAACACACTCAACATATAATTTGATATTGCTTGTGCTATAGTCTTGAGCAAAACTTCATTTCTAACATGTGAAAGCCATCTATCATTCAAACCTGCAATCTCTTCTACATTTTGTCTTTCATAAATGCGAAAATCTCCTTTCTTACTTCTTCTAATAACCGATTGCATCCCTAAAATTGCCTATTTTATGTTGCTTCATTCATATTCACCACATTACACACTCTTTCTGTAACACCCTAAAATTTTGATTCAAATTTTAGACAATTCTCTTAACTACCAGTCTGATAACACCGATAATTTTTACTCAAACTGAAGAGTTAGTTCAGCACCAAAGCTAAATTTATTTAATACATATCCATGAGTAATAATAGAACTAAAATAATGTTATTTATTGATAAAAAAAAGTATGTAAAAGTGTTATGAAAGGTGAAAAGTCAATAGAATGGCAAAACTGTAAATAAATGCAACTTTGGGGACATTTTTAGAAATCCATAGTCCAAAACTCAGAATTGGACCTATAGTATTTTTATATGATAGAATAGCCTAAAATAAGTCTTTTCACTCCCCACATTAATATTTGATTCTCAATAGAAATAACAGAAATAATTACATAAAGTTATCGGGTAAAAATACAAATAAGAAAAGTGTGGGGACTAAAATGCAAATACCTAAAACTTTGGCATATAAATACATGACTTAAGATATTTTCTCCACTATTTCAACATACTCTTCTTCTTCCTCCCTTTGGCCAAATTCTCTAAGCCAATTATCCATCAAATTTCCATCCAAATTTCAAGGAAAAACCAAAGGAAAACTTGAATCCAATCTAAAACAAACCTTTTCCAATCCAAATTTCATCAAGCTAACAAAGGAAAAATTTAGAATTTTTCATCTTAAAATTTCAGCCAATACACCCAAGTGAGGTAACTTGAAGTTTTCTTCCATTTTATGTTTAGATAGATGATTTAGATGATGAATAATATGGTTTTAGCAAATAATTGCTTTAATTTGTACCAATTGATAGAAATCCCCAATTTTGGAACCCTAAATTAATTGTGTTAAGTATCAAATCTTGAATTAGTATTATATGATCTTTGATTTAGTTAGAATAAGCATTATTACCATTATTGGAAGCTAAATTGATAGTTATATTGGTGTAGAATCAAAGATTTCTTTAAAGTGTTAATAAAACATACTAAAGAAAGTTTTGGTGTTCAAGGTGAAATTTTGGCTATCTAAGCCATTAGGTAAGTTCAATATACTCCCATTTACATGTTATATATGATAAAATGAATTGTGGAATTGAATTGTGAAAATCACCTTTTGGCCGAACCCACCATTGAACTTTTCTTTGGAAATTTTACTTCATTTACCTTTGATTTCATCCTTGAATTTGATTCCTAAATGTCTATCCTTTCTAACCTTTGAGTTATTGGTTGAATTCTCCTTGTTGTGAACCTTTAATTTGATCCTTTAGTTATGCAAAATTTCCATCAAAACCATGCCAAATTGTTGATTGAAAGTTGCACACTAATTGTTCAATGAAATGCCTAAACCAAAGTTCCTTCTTTTGTAACCTTAGCTAATGCAAATGGCACTGATGTATATGACATTGACTGACCTTGATATTAATAAACCTATACTTGATCATTGTAACCATTGTAAAATCTGTTATTCTTTACTGTACCGATACCTATTATTCTGATAAGACAAACTGGTACTATTATTAATTGTACTGTTATTGAATCTATTCATTGATATTGTTCTTTTGACGATGTACATTGTTTCCCATACCTTATAAATGTGTAATTGAAAGAACTACCTGACCGATGGGGTAATGGGTAAAATCCATTGGCATTATGCACATTGACTCACTGGACAAGGTTAATAGTCCAAAACCCTAGCTAGGAAGGGACTTGTCGTAGCCATAAGGCCTAACCCGTCTTATGTATTTTATTGATACTTACTGTTACTATTAATGGCCCTTAGTCTGTCATTTCCACAAACAGACTTGACAGTTAAACCTAATAATGATACTACCTATCTTATTATTTCTTTGTACCGTACCTTAAGAATATTGGTGTGTACAACCTTATTTTTTTAACACTGTTTACTTAATTTCTTACTAAATACTTTACCTTGTATTTATTGTATTTTATATTGAGCTCACTGAGTATTTATACACTCACTCTGTAGTGTTTAAAAACTTTTCAGGTCAGAAGCAGTGACTTGGTTCCCAGTTTCTTCTTCGAGGATCTAGACTCTATTTTGTAATGTAAATACTGTGATATATTGTGTATGGTTATCTTCTAGTTATGCTCTGTGGTCTATAATAACTGGTATTAGAAGAATAGACTGTATGGTTATTTTATTGTGTGATGAAATATTTTATTACTGCACTAATAGTGAACTGTATAGAATGGATATGGACTCTAGATATGATATTGATATTTACTGTGGACTTAAGATTGTGATATTAGATTCTACGGGTGTCGGTCGCCTTTAGCGGTTCCTACATCCTAGGACCGTCATACCCCGAAATTGGGTCGTGCCACTTCCTTTAACCTCTTAAGATACATTTGCAGTAAAAGTCACTAATGACTTCTAAAAATTAATAGCTTGACTGATTCTTCCTTATAAATCTTGAGAACCTTTGCAACTCTAGCATTTTTCCCTTCATTAGCCTGAAAAAATAGGTTGCTATCATTCACAAAAAATAGATGGGTAACAGAGGGAGCACTACGAGACACGACTAAGTTGTAACCATGTAGAAACCCTTTATTATCTTGCTTCCTAATAAGAGTCGATAACCTTTCTACGCTGAGAACAAACAAATAAGGAGAGAGGGGATCTCATTGATTAAGATGTCCCCTTTAAGGAACAACAGGCCCAATCAACTCATTTTCATGGATGATATTATATTTTATAGTTGACACACACATAATAATGAGATCCACCCATTTTTTTTTTTTTTATCAAACCCCATCCTCATCATCATTTTTTCTTAGAAACTCCATGTTAGCTAGTCACATGCCTTGCTCATATCAATTTTTAATACTGTGAACACATCATTGCCTTAATGCTTCCTGTTTAAAAAAATGCATCACCTCAAAAGCAACCATTATGTTATATGTCATCAATCTTCTAAACACAAAGGCACTTTGTGATTTTGAAATAATAGTTGGAAGAACTTGTTTTAATTGGTTTTCAAGCACCTTGGAGAGAAGATTATATAACACATTACGCAAAGAAATAAGTCTTAGATCACCTACCACCTTTAGATTGTTCTTTTAGGAATAAGAATAATGACTGTATCGTTTAAACCTAATGGAATATTGTTAGTATTCAATATATCCAGACAGGACAAAGTAACCTCCTTATCAATAAACCTCCTAAAAGTGCTAGCAAAAAATAAAGGTTCATCCCTTCCAATCCTGGTGACTTGTCTAGGTGCATTTGGAAAACTGCATTCTTCACCTCCTCACCTATAAAATGAGCTAACAAAAGTTCATTATGATATCTTGTAACAGTCTTAGCAACACATTTAATTACCTTATCTTCCTTAATGTTTAAGGAAGAAAAGAGATTGGTAAAATAATTCTTCAAAAGGATATCTAAACTATTGCTCTAATCCTTCCAATTACCCATTATGTCTCTAAGCATATTAGTGGAATTCTTTCGGCATCTTAATGATGCTATGGCATTAAAGTATAGAGAAATCGTATCCCCTACCTTGAGCCAGGATACTTTTTCCCCTCGATTTCCAATAGGTTTCCCGTTGGTTTAGAGCTTAATGGCACTATTTTTTAGCCTCTTGGAACTCTAGAACTAATGAAGTATCCCACATTTATTGGAGAGCTACCATTTTTCTCTTACACAGCTTCATTATACTTTTGAAGTTATCGGTAAGCCTTTTTTTCCCTATTTGAGAAGCTCATGCATAAACTTATTCTTTTTTGGATTGGTGCACCAAGATTATAGTTCTAAGTAACTTTAACCACTTGCAGGCATTGACTCTCCCTTAACCACCCAATGAAAATAACGAGCAAAAAAATTCCTGATAATTGTTTCAATTCAAGAAAAAGAGGCGTATGGTTGGATAAAGTCACCTCCAGATTCCATATTTTCTCTTCGTAAAACATGTTCATCCATTCCATAGAAGCCAGAGCTTGCTCAAAACGTTCTTTAACTGAGTTGTTAGTACCCCTTCCTCATTCTAAAGTAAAATCATACCTGCACATCCCTAAATCCACCAAGCTACAATATGTGAAAGCTGACTTAAGGCCATCCACTAACCAATTCAGTATTCTTACCCTACATCTCTTATAAAAAATAGAGAGGATATTTTTAAAATCACTTATGCAACACCATATGTGTAACACCCTCAAATTTCATTTATATAACCTTTAATATATGTTTTTAAGCATAAATAAAGTTAGTTTAGACATTAGAACATCATACTTGTGCAATTTGACAAATTGTTAAAAATTGACCCGGTGGATAGGTTAGCACATTAACGTTTCGATTAATGAACGGGTTCAGAATTTTTAATTTTTAATATCACTATTAGACTCATAAGGTGGAGAAATATAAGAAATATTATTTCAGAATTGAAATGGGATAAAAAGATAAATAGTTAAAAATTTCGGGTTCAAAATGTGAATACTAGAAGTGTCGGGGGGGAAATCGAATTAACTGAAAGTTAATTATAAATTCTATCTAATTCTTCATAAAATGGAAAACTCTCCTCCTTCAACCATTAAAGGCATCCAAGTATCTTCCTTCTCCAAAAATCCACCAATTTCATCCAAACTTCAAACAAAATCGATAGAAAACTCAATTAAACTTCCGATTAAACTAGTTTCCATCGAAAATTCCAAGAAATTCAAGCTAGAAATTGAAGAGCAATTCAACCTAAATTTCGACCACACCTTGAATTTAGGTAAGGATGATGTTTTCTTCATTCTTTTGATTCATTTAAGCTACATAAGTGATTAGAAACATGATTAGATCGATAGATTTCAAGATTGGATTGAAATTGGAGAAAACCTAAAACTAGGTTTATGTTTGAAATGGATTTTCTGTATAGGATTCCATAATTCTAATTAATATTTAAATATGTTAGTTAGCATCCATTTAAAGATAAATATGTGGTAAAATTGATTGTAAAATCGAAATAAATCGAAGAACACTGCTTTTGTCTGTTATAGGCAAATAGGCGTTTTATCGCGTAAACGATTAAACCGTCAGTTCTGGTGAGTTATATGTATATTATTATGCATATTTAAACCTTTCTTTGACCAATTTGAATCAATTTAAATTCCTGCAACTTTTTGGCCAAAGTGTTTCATTTGAGTTTCCTTGAATTCAAGCTTCTATTGTGTTCTTTATTAATGTATATAAACCCTATTCGATAATGCCTTTATGTTTGTCGCCATTGGGCCTTGAATTGTGAACTTTGGATTTTGATCAATATGTCCCAAAACTATATTTATTTGTCCTAAAATGGTGCACACCTAGTGCTCGACGAAATGACCTTTGTTAATTTCCTTAAGAATCCAATTGTTACCAAATTTGCTAAAATGGGTGACTTTTTTTGTCACTAGTGTAAATATGTCTTCTTGATATATTTTGAACTTGTATCTTAAATGATTTTTGTGGCATTTTTCCTGTACTATAATGTTCCTTTGCTAAGGATAATGATTCTATATATGTTTACTTGCTTAAATAGCTCAATTGAGCTAGAGTTACAGAAACTGAACCTTGTTGATTTTCTTGTCTATTTGGTATTTTATTTGTTATCTTTAGCCTATTCTAATGTTTGTATGATATAGCTACCTTACTAATAGAGTAGTGGGTAAATACCATCAACATTGTGCATAATGAAATTCCAGTGATACCCTAGCTGGGAAGGGTTATGGTCCTGGCCATAGGGTTTGATCCACCTTATGCTATTTACATATTATATTGATAATGATATGCGTTTCATGGCTTAGTATCTATTATATATACATGGTTATTATTTCTCCCTGTGCCTATATATCTATATTTGATGTCCATAAACCATTTCTCTTGATTTGGTCCTCTGGTGTACTATCCATGAGCCAATTGTTAGTACTATCCATTTGTTGCTTCTTACCTAGCTTAATGTGTGATAATATATATATTGACTAATTGAGTATGAAAATACTCACCCTTTTAGTGGTTTTATCTTTTCAGGTCAGGGGTAGAGCTAGTCCAAGATTTCTCCATCAATGGATCAAGCTGTGTTATAATAATGTAAATATTGAACTTTTATATATTCCTTGTATATATTTTAGATGTTCCATGGATATGTAAATAATTGGGATGACTATACTTAGTATGGACTGTAATATTATTAGTTAGCGATATTTAATATATATAAGAAGTATTGAGATCAGATATGATAACAGATGATAACAGATAGACTGATTATATGGATGTAGATATATTATAGCATGTGATATTTACAGCTTATATAAGAGTTCTACGGGTGCCGGTAGCCTTATGTTGTTCCTACATCCTAGGACCCTCATGTTCCAAAATTGGGACGTGACAATATGAGGTTCGAAATACGAGCCAACCAATGCATCAACTCCCACAATTTTCTCCTCCAATTTTTATCTGGTATACCATAATAACCCATTAATCTACATCCACTCATTCCCTTAATTTCACCTCCATATCAATGTGATTTTTAGAAGAACCAATTAAGTTTGTTGTATTTTTACTCTCCATACAAAATCTAAACCTCCACTATGCCTTACTCGATCAACCATAAATAAACCCTCATAACTTTAATGGGCCTTCAACCATTCCATTCTTTCTTTGAGGCATAAGGTTTCAATAAGAAAAATAAAATAAGGCTTCTTATCTCTAACAAAGTCCCTTAAGACCTAAACTACTCGTAGGTTGTCCAATCAATAATAGTTCCAACTTAAGATACTCATTATCTTTAGCGGCCATGGATCACAGGACCCACCACTGCTATGGTTTTTGAATCCCATAAGCAACTTGGGCTGGGTTATGGAGAATCCCGTTATTATCTTGCCCACTAGTTCCATCTTCTTTGGTACGATGATGATGTAAAGGAAGTTAGCCTTGAGTTTCTGGATTGTTTGGATAAACAGAAGTCCAAAGAGGGCCCAAATGATATTCTTTTATCAATAGAAGAATAAGTGGTCCTAACTTTTGATTCAGGATGAGTCATGGGGCCCATAATATATAAAAAAATAGTGATTTTTGAGTTCAACAATATCTTGTTTTGGATAATTTAGATGATCTCGTTTTCATCTCCAAAATCATCCATTTAGGGTCTCAATGAGCTATTTTTAGTTTCAGACTTAAATTTATTGGTTTTAAATTTATTTATTTTAATTTCCTTTTTCAATATTAGAGTTTGAGACTATATTTAAGTCTCCTATTCATTATTTAGAGGCAGCTATCAATTAATAAAAATCCAATCACCTTAAAAACTCTTTGATTTTGCTTGAACACTTACTAAGCTGTGTCAGATGACATTTAATATCATTAATAATCAGTCCCCCTTCTTGGATTTCTCCTCCTTCCCCTTTTATCTCTTACTACTATCACATCTCTTTCCTTATCCATCAAATATGAATCCAGTGCGATATTAATGTCGTCATCACTTCGTGAAATTATTCCTTTGCTATTGCAAAAAAAAACACTTTCCTATTTTCCAGGCCTTGCCACATCTAGAATGTTTGATGGACCTATCAAATCTACTATCATTTGATCCCCTTCCCTGTTGCCAGTGCCCTCTTTCACTTCTGGCAACTCATATTGTAACCACCTATCCCTTACATGTTGTTGCTTTCGAATGGAGGCATACATGAAATTACCATATGGTCTTTCGACTTGACAATTTGGACAACTGAAAAGCTTTTAAAAAAACTTGTAACTCTGACCAAGTTTCATAGAGATAAAGTATAAGGTAGATAACCTTTCATATTTGAAGCCACGACCACTATCCTTCGATTTCTTTATTCATATCCTACATTTCAATGGAATTCAATCGTTAACCTTCACCTGTACACACATATAATTCCTCCAAATACTACCAAAATTATTTGGATTCGAGGAAACATATGAACCAATGAAGTTTCCAATGTCCCTACCCACACAATCTGACTAAAATCCAACTAGAAACTCATGTAATTGAACCTATAATCTAACATGGAAAAATAGTCTCTTTCCTAGGTTGATCTCTATTTCTTACCTTTCTCATTATTAGAATTTGATTACCAAAGGTCTAGGGGGCCAATATCAAGAACTCTACACACATCCAATTCATAGAAAAATTGGAATAAGAACAAAGAAAGGCCTAACTCTTTGATATATACTCCCATGACATACTTCCAAATAGATGCAAGAGTTTGTTTCATTGTCCTGTGATTGATCACCTTATCAATAATAAATTTACCTACTATACTCCATCTCAAATCCACTTCCTGTGTCGTTGATTCATCATCATCAAACACTAACTAGCCTTCCTCCTCATCTTCAATCAATATATTAGCGTATTGCTCTAGATTGTTTTGAGCATTAATATTTTTCATTAATAGACAGTCTCTAGTGGTTTGGAACAAAAAAAAAAGGACACTAAAAACTCTTGTCAACAGGTAAGATAAAAATAAAACTTATACGTAAATAAGACTTTTAGGTTCAATGCAGCTTCAATTGAAATACAAAATATATTTATATATGTAATGACCTAGAAAAATATAATTTATCAAGTAAATATAATTAAATAGAAGAAGAATAATTAAAGAAAATTAAAGATGACATTTTCTAAATTTTAACCTGGTTAGTTAGAGATAGAGACTGTAAAATTGTATTAACACTGAAATGAGTATAATATTAATTTAAGTAATGGGAATTAAAATAAATTAGAGCCTAGATTAATTATTTGAGGTAGAATTCAAATGTAATAGAATAGTTAAAAAGGTAGAATAAATTAATTTGTGCTAGATTTTTGGTGGGATCCTAATTTAATTTTATAACACAAGATAAAATATATAAAAATAAAAATATATAAAATTGAGTATGATTGGGCCGGCCATTTGGGAGTAGAATGGCCAAGTATATTGTACAAAAATTTGATACTTATCATCTTCAAAATTATTGTTCCAAGTGGAGTATTTTCTAGCCAAGTAAAAAAATATATATACATATAGAAAATAATATACTTATTACATCACTAGAATGATGTGATAAAGAGAAATGGATTTAATTAATTACAAAAGATTTATCTAATTAGTTATTGGATGCAAATTAATTAACTTAGTTTATAAATTGAAAAGAAAATGAATTTTCTATCTTCATTTTTTGAGCATGACCCGTAGCCTTCTTCCTCCCACACTTTTCCATCTCTTCTTCAATTAACTACTAGATTTCTATGAATTAAACCACAATTAAGATACCAAATTAAAGCTCCATCTCTTTAGTTTTTCATATGGTAATTGGAGTGGATTTACAAAGCTTAGTTTGGGAGGACTAATTCCATTTATTTAAAGTGTTCATTCAGGTAAAAAAAAAATCTAACTTTATATTTTTTAATTCATTTAATTAATTCTAATGTTAGATTAGGTAATCTATTAGGCTAATTAAGTGTTAATATTAATTTTTGGTGAGTTTTAAGTTATGAATTATGATATAGAAATTCTGAAATTTGGGGGATTGTACATAAATGTTTAGTAAGCTAAATTGAGTTAGGAAATCAGAAACTTGTAGCACAAATTCCAAAAATTTAGAGAAAGATTTTGAGAAAACTTAAAACATAAAAGTTGTAGATATGGATTTAAGTGTATTCCTATAAGAGAAATTTGTAAAATTTACATTGTGTAAAGAGATATGGTGTTTAAAGTAAAACTGGTTAGAATAAGGATGCCTGCAGAAAAATAGAAACTTAAACAATTAATTTGAAAATCTTAAAGTACGAATTTGACTGGGATCAAAACATAAAAAATGTTCATAAACATGTTAACTAAAGTTCTGTAAATTTTGGTTTCAAGTGAAAGTGTAAAACTTGAGTTAAAATAGTAACTACTGCCTGAATTAAAAAAATACACAGAAACAGAACATATTTTGAAAATTCAGTAAAAATTGTACAGTTTAGAGGATGGACTGAATTTTGGATATATATAAACCTTACGTGTCTAGTTTAATTCAGAAGTAGAATTAAGGAATTTGGATTCCTAAAACTTGAATTAGAGACAATTATGTCAGGGCTGCCTGTATGATCCCTTAAGATTAGAGTTTTATTAGAATTGGAAAAAATTGAAATTGAAGTTAATTATGCGAAATTAATGTATAATTAAATGTTAATACGATTTTTAATCAATTGTAGCATCTAATCGAGACAAAGGGAAAGAGAAAGAGGTGTAGATCGATTATTTTGTTATAACTAAACAAAATATAGTTAGCGTTTTGGCAAATAAGGTGAGTAATCTATGTATTATTTCATTTGTAATTATTCCAACTTAAATTATTGAAACCACCTTGAAGTTTTTTAATGTTGACCGAATGTACATTGTTTCTCTTGCTTGAATATTTACTTCCATTCAAGCATATTTCAACTAGAATTACTATTGCATATATTTGAATGACCTATTTGACCTATGGCTCTTGAAAGCCATTGAATGACCAAACTTGACTTGTATATATATATGTTCTTAAATTGTTGATTTGTTCCAGTAAAATGGATGCATAACTTCACATTGCTTCTAAATGCATCTTTGGCATTTAATTAATTCGATTTATAGCCATTGAAATGAATTGACTTATTATTTTGTATTTGGAAGCCTATATGATATCTATCATGTAATTAAGTACCTATTGTTACCTTCATTGACGTAATTATCGATATTGCTCTTATTATATTGATAAATGCATAGTGTACCTTTGGTCATTATGATATGAACCCTATTTTATATATCATATGTATATATGACAGATATCCCTCTCGATGGGGCCATGATGATACATCGAGACTTTATGCACATTGTACTTTTTGACTGACCTCAGTTAGAGGGGGGAGACGGCTCTAGCCATGAGGTTCGATCAACCGCATAACTATTACATATGTATGTTACCAGACTGTAGCCTCTGCCTAGTTTTTTTGTTATATTGATTATCTGTCATCATAATGAAATACATCGGTATTTTTTACTATTATTATTGAATTGAATAAAGTTTTATTGATTCATATTATAACATTTGTTATGACCTATTGTTGAGAACCAGTTCATTGAATATACCTTTAAATTCATTTGTTTATGTTCTTTACAATGACAATGATTCTTTTTTATCAATATTTGATATTCATTAATATATCTATATATTGAACCATTACCTTTCTTGTAAGTGACATTGAATATCTAGCCATAAGTGAGGTAATATGTAGTTACTCACTGAGATATTCGTATCTCACCCTCATTATTTTTTATTTTTTGGGGCGATTATGTAGTATTGGTTCCTTTCCCTGCTTCTTTAGAGTGAAACTGCTAGTACCTATGTATGTATACGACTTGAAGACTGTTATAGTTGCTCCATGGTTTAAACTTGAAGTTTAGTGTTTATGTAATTATAGTAATCAGACTGTAAAATAAAAATATAATATGTTTTAAATTAATAAATAGTATAAACTGATGAAGTTACATGTTAATGCGAAATGATTATATATAAATAAGCTTATATGTTGATAATAGTTATTGTGATGATAATATTCTAGTTGAGTATTGACGAGAGGTATATGGAAGATTTGGAAGTGTTTTTGTGCAGGTTGGGAGTTTTAGGTTGGCAAGATACTATTCATCTTGGGATTGTAACAAAATTACAAAGAAAACTCTGTTCGAATTTTTGTAAATTTGTAATAGTTTATTGCCTAAGTAATTAAGAGTGGGTCCTAAAGGATTAGGAGACCTTAAGCTATCCCATTTCCTAGGATTGTCGCATCTCCAAGGTGAGGATGTGACAATATAGATATACTAGAATTGTGAAAGGTTAAAAATATAATTTCAACGTTTATATTTTCTTTTTATCTAAGGTGGATAAATTATATTCTCTTCATTTTCTCTTCAGTTTTCTTTACTTTTCCAACAAGTTGAGAGAAAAAAAAATATATAATCCTTCATCCTTATTTTATACTCCCCTCCCAACCTTTTTCCTAAATAAAGCATTAAAGGAGAGAAGTGGTCTAAAAATATTATATTTAAAAGTAGGCAAAAAGAATAATCAAAAGATGATAGAAATGAGATAACTCCATTTGATAAGGGATAAATGTGGAAATGCAAGTTGGGCCTAGGAGGCAAATAGCCCACTTAATGTCTGCTAGCCCAATACGATAAATGAAGCCCAATTTAGGGGAGAAGCACAAACAAGCCTAACTAGCAGCTTAATTGCCAAGCCCTGGTAAGTTGCCATTAATAGGTAGAGATCCATTATATGGTGATGAAAAGGAAAAGGCATTCGAGTACCATCCTCTGATATAGCCCACGTATGGTATGCTTCAAACCTGCCACAACTACCATGACAAGATAGTTGATTATCCCATCAAGATAATATAATTTAAAGCACCATTTTTTATGATGTCATGTGAATGCCAACCTTATCAAACCGTTTGGGGATGTGAGTATAAATCAAACATTCTCCATTGTTGTAAGACATATAAAACTCTATACTCCCTCACCTCTTTCTATCACTAACAATATTTCTTTAGGAGAAGAATTATCATCTTCTTCCTTGAGTTTTCTTAAGCCATAAAAAAATAATTTAATCATTGAAGGATCTTTGCTAAGCCAAAAACTTAGCCTTTTCATGCTTTTTTTTCCATCTTGCAGGTCCAAGGTAATGACTCAGGCCCAAATTCAATCCAAGAAGAGATCCAAGTTATAGTCAAGATAAAACACTATCACCATCTAATTTAAATTAGATCAAGCGAACCTAAAGGCACTACTCGGCATAGGTTACTAATAATATATTTTTCAAATAGACAATAGACCTTTAAATCTCTCATTTTTCCAATAACAAAAGTAAATAAATAAATAAATAAATAAAATAAAATAAAATTCTTATAGGCCAAGCAACGTGCTTGCTTATGAACCTTCTCCAAATAATAAGTGTTGCATATAATGACATTTGTAAATATTTTAGATTTAGCTGTTTCTTCAACTATAATTTCTTTTATGTTATATTTGATTTAACTCTATAAAAAAAATTTATTTTATTTACAAATAAATTTCAAATAAAATTGATTTATAAATAAATTTTCATATTTGATATATTAAATAATAAATATAGAATTTATTTCAAATGAAACGAATATTGTATTTAGTATAATTATAAAATTCATTTTAATATTTCACTTGGTAAAAAATATCCCTATAAATATATTATTTATTTACTTATTTTCTTTTCAAAAATTTCATGTTATATTAATAAAAATATAATTATTTAAAACCCAATTTAATATTTATTAATAATAACCTTTTATATATACTATTTTTTCAAAAACAAAATACAATCTTGGTCATAAATAATTAAATTTATTAAGGTTTTGTACTTGTGAAAGAATTTGAAGAAAAAAAAATATTAATATTTTTTTTAATTAATTATATAATATTTTATTGCTATAAGGGTTGATTTTTTTTAAAAAATAAAGATTATGTAATTAATTGAATAAAATAAATTTGAAAGGCTTAATTGCACATTTTATTATAATATAAGAGCATATTAGACAACTATATATATATATTTTACTTATATTAATGGGCTTACATTTATTATTATTTAAGAAAAATGAATTACTTCAAAAATTTCATTGCGATTTCGCCTAAGACTCCAATTCGATTAAGACTGGCTCTAACTCTTAGTAAATTATAATTTTAAAAATAAAAAATATAATTTTTAAAATTATAATATTAAATTTAAAATATTATAAATAAAGTTTATTAAAAATTATTCAAGTATAATTTTAGACCAATACTTAAAAGTTATAAGATTTAGAGGTGAAATTTTGAGTTGTAGTTAAATTAAAAATATAAAAGTAATTGAAATATAATTAAATGATTAATTTTTTATTTTAAATATTTTAAATGCAATTTATTAAAAAATTATTTAATCACAATATCTAATATATATTTAAAAAAATTATGAAGTTCGAGTCTAAATTTTGAGTTATAGTTAAATTAAAAAAAATAATTGAAATAATTAGATAATTAATTTTTTTAAAATTTATATTAAGTGGACCTAACTTCTATAATGATTAGGATGGATAAATTATAAAATTGAAAATCTAATGTTATCCACTACGACTAATCAAATACGATTGAAAAAAATATGGTTTTAAAATATTTATAATTTATATTTTCTGACATATAAATTAAAAAAATTATCAAATTATTATAATTTTAAAATAAAAATAAAGTATTTTGTTTTAATATGAAAAATAAATAAAAAATAAAAATAATTAAGTAAATATAATAAAAAATTAAAAAAATAAATATATTCTTAAAAATAAAAAAATTACATGTATTTAAAAAAAAAGAGGAGAGATTCATTTTCAAAAAGAGTTTGAAATAATCAATTAATAAAAATAAAATAAAATATTTTAGTTAATAAGGATATTTTAATTTTTTAAAATTTATTAATTTAAAATTATATAATTCATTTGAAAATATCAACTATTTTAATATGTTTTAATTTAGTTATTTTTAATTTTAATAAATTTAATTATTTAAAATTTTAAATGAATTTAAATTTAAAATAAACACATAACTATAAATTTATAAATAAATTTCATAATGTCATTTGAATTTTTGCATTTAGATTTAGTTAATCATTCCTCCTAAAGTATTTAAGCTCATTGATTTGGCGTACCACCCTTTTCCTTTCATTATATTTCATTAAAGTTCTATTTATTTTTCGTGTGTCCTACACTCTGGTTCCTTTATCAATTGTTGCCATTTTTCAGATTTGGGGCGTTTATATTCTTGAATCCAATTTAGATTAAGGAAATTCTTGTTTGCACAAAGTACATGTAATATCAATCCAGATTCTCTGTCACATATAGTGTCTTATTTTTTGTCTTAAGCACTACATCGTTAATAAAAAACTGTTAACTATTAAAATATTTTGAAAAAAGGTGATGTGACGCGAGAGAAAAATAGAATATGAAATGAAATATCAAATGAGACAGATAATCTAAATTACTTTATCCTCGGAGCCGTTTATGACATTTGGCCTCAGATTTGGTAGCTTCATTAGTTGATGGCTGAAATGAAGAGCAGTCATTTGTAACATCCACTGACCTTGGTGAAGAAACGTTAACAGCAGATGAGCAGGGAGACAATTCATCAGAATTTGACTTGGAATTTAGGAATGATGATGGAAGATCATAATCATGATTAATAATTGCATTATGTTGTTCTTCCATTAACTTTCTCAACATGTCTCCGTTTTTCTCAATGCGTAGCTGCAACTCTCTCTGTGCCTGCACAAAACCATAATCCAGAAGAAAACTAGGATAAGAATCACCATAAATATCAGTTGTTGTTATGGATGCAATACTTGTGCGCTTATTTATAATTTAAACTTTTCGATTGGATGGTCTTTCAACGTTTTTATATAATATCCAAACCTGTTTGACCAAATTCTTCAAAGTTATCTGATGTAGAGGACGCTAATCTTGAGTTTCTGGATTATTTGGATAGACAGAATTCTAAAAAGGGCCAAAGTAGCTTTATTTTAGTAGGCCCTAACTTTGAGATAATATTAAAAGTATTGATTTTCAAGCTCTATGATGTATCAAACCTTCTAAATCAGGATGAGTCTGTTTGGGACCAAAATCCTTCATTTATGTTGTTTTCTGGCTACTTTTAATTTTAAGATGTTTTTGAACTTGTTTTTATTTTTTTATTTTTTGCTGTGGTTTAACATCTTCAGTTGTTTAAGATTTTTGTAAGCATATATAAGCCTCCTTATGAATTGTTAAAGAAGACTTTTTGATTAGTACATAATTATTTTACTCTAAACTGTGATTTTATCTCTTTGAACGTTTCTACGCTGCATCATTATCATATTAAACACAAACTTAAATTGAGTAAATGGCTTCTGCTAAAAAAAGAAAGAAAAATTTTCAGAAAATGGCAAGGCAGTAGTATAGGCACCTTAAGTTGCTCGTGCAGCAGCTTTTGAACTTCAATTTGCATATGCAGAGTCTCTGTTATGTGCATATCACTGTAAAAGCAAAGATGAACTGGAGGATTTTGTGAAGTTTGTAGAAAAGAAAGGACAAAAAAAGATACTGATAAGTAACCTCTTGATAGGTGCATCATTATCATTGTTTGAAGTAGCAGCTTTGTTTTCTGCAGAATTGGGATCCTTTTTGTCTAATATGCAAAATTTAAAGTATGAAAAGAGTTAAGAAATTAGGATTTGACTGTCACAACTGTCAAAAGAAAGAAACAGTTATATTCTATCAACTAAAAAGTTATCAATGACGGATTTTTGCATTGCAGAAGAAAATCTAATTTGTGTTTTAAATGATAGAATTACAAAAGAATAATATTTTGAGGATAACAAATTCCCTAGTTATGCAACTAAACATATTAAATGAAAAACTTTATATATGAAATAATATCAGCAGCCAAATTATAATAGATAATTTTAAACTTCTACCAGCATTTGACAAAAGAAACAACTCATTATTCATAAAAGGAACAGATATAAACTTTCTTTATGTTCCTGCATTACATAAATTTGTTCTTTTAATATAGAATAAGGTGATTTACCATGTTTTAGCTCTGGCACATTCTTGGCAAGCCGATATTTCTGCAAATTGTATTTATATATTCTCCATTAACATTTTTTCTTAAAAACAAAATAAATAAATAAAGAAGAAAAAGCAATTATGCTGGTGTGTACATTGACAGAATAAAATTACATCTTGCTAGTAGAAATTACCTGCAAATGGCTTTTGACATGATAGATGTTTAAGCCCTTAACATTCATAATTCCCAATATCTTCTTTGGAGTTGCATCTATGATTAATAGTGAGAATTATGAAGCGTAAAAAAAAAAGGACTAAAATTTTCTTGGTTAGTCAAAGATCTTGGACTCACTTTCAGGGCCACCAAGCCCGTTAACTGCATCCAAAAACAGGTCATGGAGTTCAGTTGTCCATCTTATTCTTTGCTTATGTGAAGTTTCAGCCTCAGGAACTCCGTTGCTTTTGTTGCATTCCAAGCCAATGACGGGGATTTTTTTTAATGAAACATTAGGCACATCAAATATTTCCTAAATATTCAGCAGACTTGATTATGTAATCTACATGTATTAACATCATTCTCCTATGTCAAGAATAAATGCGAATTTGAAATCGAGTATTTTTAAGTATAAAATCAAAAAAAATAAAACATGATTCCATATATGAATATACAATCATTTCAAATAACTATCTATCCAAAAGGGTACTCACTGCCAGTGTGGGATTCTCAGTATTATCATCAATAGGAATCTCAAGCTCTTTCGAAAAATATTCTAGTCTCATCTTCTCTGTCAATGCCAAATTCTCTTTTGCATGATTCGAACCTTGAAAGCTTTGGACAGAACTTTCTACTGGAATATCAAGCAAGTCTAACAATGTTTTCATATTATCAATGTCAGGCTCATTGTTTAACTCTCCTCCCAGAAGAAATGAGGAGTTAGGAGAGTTATTAGCAGGAATGAGACAGTCACTAGTTCTAGTTAGTGGATGTGGATATGGAAGGAAAGGTGAGATTCCAAGTGGCTGTTCAATCTCATAACTTATCATGGATGATGAGTGTAAATTTGTACAGAACATGGTGCTAGTAGAAGTAGGAGAAAGAGAATCATTTGGTAGTTGTGTGATGGAATTGAATGCTTTTGATATTGGTATGCATTGATGCAGATTTTTATTTAAAGGATAAAAGCATTCTGGGTCAGTGCTTGTTACAGAAAAATAGGGGGAGAATCCAGTACAATGAGTTTGCATTACTCTTTGTGGATTTTCCCTTCTATTCAAGGAAATAAAACTATGGATATTCATACTACTTCAGCTGAAAGCTTCCTTTCATTAATACTGTCAAAGAAAAGTCAAAGCAGATAGTCAAGGATTTGGAAAATTATTTATTTACAAATAAAGCCACAAGTCATTTGTTTAAGCATAATCAACAAGTATGACAAGCATATAAGGCCTTCTCTCTATTCAATAGTAGAAACTATATTGTATAATACCAACATGAGTACAATTATCGTACATTATACCATATTATACAATATAGTTTCTACTTTTTACATCAATAACATTCATTACGTGCTATCGAAAAAGAAAGATATTGTAATTTGCTAAGACTCTTTCTTTCTTTTCATTTTTTTTTCCTGATCAGACCTCAAATTGAGTTGAATTTCGCAACCTCATAGCCTGTAAATGGTCAAGTACTACTGAGTGAGTGAAGGTTGATCTGTAATTTGCTAAGACTTTTAATTCTACAAGGATGCCTTACAAATTCACTTCTAAATGTAGTCTATACCATTTAATTATTTAAAGAGTAGAAATGGACAATTTGCATAAGAATAGAATAAGAGCATTAACTTATTTATTTATTTTATGTTTGTGGTTGGAAGCAGACTGTCAAAGAATCTGATTCAATCTCTGCTTGAGAATAAAAATTTCATACAATATCTACACATATATTCTGAAGTCAGAACCACTAATAAGCATACAATATCAAATGATTAGCACTAAAGCAATCTCTTATCCATTAAACTAAAAAGGGTATTGATGAAAATTTATAATTGACAAAAATAAACATCAAAGAATACTCATGTATTCACTTTGTGTTGTATATACTGCAGACATAAAAATACAGAACAAACATGAATCTTATAATCATCCAAAAGCAAAACCAGTTCGATTAAATTTAAAATAAAAATAAAAATTAAGATGAGAGAGAGAATCACCTTGAAGGGTATAAAGCATATGATGATGATGATGATGATGATGGAGGATAAGAGGCGGGTTCTCTTTATATTCTGTGTCCTGCAAAAACAAGAAAAACCCATGCCATGATTCTCTTGTTATTATTATTGTAATGAGATGAGAACACTAAGTCTATATATTATTAATATAATGTTCAAAACAAAAATGTTTTGGAATAGAATTGCATAACAAGAAGCGGCTTCTTGTTTCACACGCATATTTTCTTGTCAACAACTTATCCGCATGTTTCTATAACTGTTATATGTATAATATAATTATTTATATTTTTATTTTTGTATGCTCTATCATTATAATGTTTTAAAAATTAAATATTTTAATATTATTTTTGTTACATAAAAAATTCATTAAAGGGATGGGATTGTGAGAGTTCGAACCTCTAACCTCTTTCATCATGAGTTACATCATTTTGTAGATGGACATGATAATGATGTGCCTGTATCGACTATAGTGAAGTCTTGTGTTGAAATGATTGAATCTCGTTTTCCGGAGGTAGCACATATAGTGTGTTATATGAGCTTATAAGGAGTTATAAGAGATGATTCTCTTATAAGTTAAAGTAGAATCATCCATTGATGAGAGGAGGTACCATTAGAGTGAGGCACATGCCTACTTGTTAAGAATATAATAAAGAAAAAAAGTTATACGTAGATTAAATACGAATACATAAAGTGATTAATATAGAGATGAGTTTTCCAACCTTAATGGTTGGCTTTTAGGGTTGGTTTTTCCAAATTTATATTAAAACTCAATATGGTATCAGAGTCTAATTAAAACTTATAATGCTTAGTTATATCATAATTCAGACTGGTTAATTCTTTCGCCATGTATGGGCTCTCTTCAGACTATAAATTCTCTCTTGGCTC
Source organism: Aleurites moluccanus (assembly GCA_948193065.1). Lineage (NCBI taxonomy): Eukaryota > Viridiplantae > Streptophyta > Magnoliopsida > Malpighiales > Euphorbiaceae > Aleurites > Aleurites moluccanus. Next base: position 26,903 of record CANXYC010983247.1, read on the forward strand.
AATCCATAACATAAATTTACAAGTGTCTTAGCCTAGTTGTCACTTGAACTGTTGTTAAGAATACAATATGAAAAAAAATATATATATTGAGGAAGACTAGACCTTCCACACCTAAGTGAGCTTTAGCAACAATAACACAAAATAGTAAAAGGTAGAAAACTAAGAACACAATAAGCAAGATCAAAAACACGAGCACACAATAATCAAGAACACCAAGTTTATGTAGAAAGCTCTTTCCAGAGAAAGAGAAAAACTACGAGGCAAATCTAAAATATACTATCCAATATCAAGGGAGAAATACATGAATATAGAAATCCCTTTCAAGAGTTATAAGAGACAACCCCTCTTTGAAGATGAGAAAGCAAACCTTAGCCACTCTAGGAAACCCTTTCTTTATACTCTACTTACCCTCTCTTTTCTTTATCTTCTCCTACACGCCTCTTACCAAACCACCACTTAAATTAGATATCTATTGTAATCTATGTTTTTACAACCCTAGTGCAATATTTACATAACCTATTGAGCCTAACATACTCCATATGGACCTAGCACCTAATATAATAGTAGCCTAATAATCTCCCCTATAGACCCCTTGAGGAGGCCTCTCATTGAATAGTGAACCCTATCCAATACTTATGCTTGGAAACCTTCACACTAACCAAGTCCTTACAAAGCTTTTGCTTCTCCTTTGTAAGGGCTTTTATCAACATATCCAATGGATTGTAGTCTATTGAAATATCCACAAGCTTCAACCATTGCTCCGAATCCAATAACACTGAATGTCAATATACTTAGTTCTAGCATGGTATCTTGAATTCTTACTAAGGTCAATAGCATAATGGCTATCATAAAGGATCACAAATTTCCAAACCTAACTCATGTTAAAAACCCTTCAACTACAATATTTCTTTGCATGCCTCTGTAGTGGTTATGTACTCTGCCTTGGTAGTAGAAATAACAACACACTTTTGGAGCTTAGATTACCATGAGATGAAATCACCTCTAAATGTAAAAATGTAACCCATAGTAGATCTTCTAGTGTGAAGGTCACCATCTATATCGGAATAGGTATAACAAACCAAAATAAGTTTTGCATTACCAAAATATAAGTATTGATTGGATGTAACTTTCAAGTACCTTATTATCCACTTCACACTATTTCAATGCTCTTTACTAGGATTTGCAAGAAATCTACTCACAACACTAACTGCATGGCTTATGCAAACCATGATATACATCAAACTCTATACAGTGGAAGAATAAGTAATATTCTTCATCTCATTTCTTTCTTTCCCATTGGAAGGACTCAACTTGAAATGACTTCCAAGTAGGGGTGGCAATTCGTGTTAGTGGTTTGTGTTCGAGTCGTGTTGACATATAATCATGACACGATAAGGGTCAACAAGAACACGACACGATTAGTTTATCATGTCAAAAATTTAAACACGAACACGGTTCACTTAATTAATGCGTAACATAATACGACACGAATAACACATCTAAAATTTTAAATTAATTAATTTTTTATTTTAATATTTAAAAATTATCACATTTACTAAATTAGTCCCTATTAATTTATATTATTACATAAAATATAATTAGATATAAATTTATAAAAAATATTAAAAGCAATATTCATATATAAATATTTTATAAATCATAGTTTTATTCAATTAAATGTATTAACACAACACTATACATAAATATTAACGAGTTAAGCGTGTCATTTTTCGATTAGCAGGTTAACATGAACATGATATGATTATTTTCATATTACAATCGAGTCGAAATTGACACTAACACGATAACTTCTAACCCAAACCCACTAATTTCATATTCGGTTCGTGTCGTGTTATCGTGTCGTATCTAATATTACTGTCTCTACTTCCAAGTGGTGTTCTAACTAGTTTGGCATCTTTCACATTGAACCTTCCAAGTACCCATTCAATATACTTCTTTTGTGATAGCCACAATTTTCTTACTTCCCTATCACGCTTGATTTGTATGCCCAAGATTTTCTTGCCATACCAAAGTCCTTTATGTCAAAGGACTTACTCAAATTTTTCTTCAACTTTGCAATTTTTCCACCATTCCTGCCAACTATAAGCATGTCATCACAAAGCAAAAGAATGAGAAAATCACCATCCTCAAATATTTTGATGTAAACATAATGATCTGCATTAGTATTCTTATAACCATGACTCACCATAAATGAATTAAATTTCGTATACCATTGCCTTGGTGTATGCTTTAAGCCATACAAGCTTTTCTTGAGTTTACAAACTAAGTCTTATTTTCCTTTAACAACAAAGCTTTGAGATTTCTCCATGTAATTTTCCTCCTCCAAATCACCCTGAAGGAAAATCATTTTGACATTTAATTGCTTCAATTCTAGGTCTAAATTGGCAACAAGACCTAGAATGATATGAATGGAGGCCATTTTCTCAACCAGATAGAAAATACTTTTCTAGAGTCACATATTCACTAGAAGAATATTTTCTAGTTGGTATGGGGTTCTTGAAGATCTTCTCACTTGTGGTGCCAATAGTGGTTGTTTATAAGAAGGTTGCTCTATTTTGTCAATGAAAGTACCTTGACAACCAAGAGGGGGTGGAGGGTGGGTGAATTGGTTATTTTAAAAATTAGAGGCAAATTAAAATTATTGTAAAAGCAAAAGTATAAGAGAGAAGACAAAACAATTTTATAGTGGTTTGGCCAACATTTGCCTACGTCCACTCCTCAAGATCACACTTGAGTATTTTACTTTCTATATCTTTTTAACCAGGTTCAAGATCAAACCTAAGTATTTTGGCTCACACTCAAACATTTACAAAGTGTTTTCCTATTTGGCTTATACTTAAACCCTTTAGAATTAAAAGAGAATAAGAGAAGAAAATTCCCTTAACTTTTCCTAACTCTCAACTAATCAATACACTTCAACAACCTTAAAGATTTTACAGTAAATACTTCACAAGTATTAAAAGCTCAATTTTTAGCTCAAAAGGCAATAAATACGTAGAAGTATGAATTAACGCTTGAATGGTTGTTGTTCCTTAGCTATTAAATCTTCATACCACCCCATATTTATACCCTTGAATGAAATATAGTCGTTTTATGCTATTAAATACTCATTAATGCAGTTATCAGCTTTTTCAAAGGCTAGTTTTTTTGTCCTTATCTATAGAGTTGCGCCTGGGACTCCAAAGTCACCCCTTGGATTTGAAAGTCGCGCTCATGATTTACCTAGAGCTGATGAAATTCACGGCTACAACTCCACTTTGGTGGCTGTGATGCAGCTGCGACTAAACTTGTCACGCCTATGAATTATGCCTTGTTGAAGCTTAAAGCTGCTGGATCTCTGAGTCTCTATAGTTGCAATTGTTACTTTCACCTCACTTGGACCTTGAGCTTATGGACCTCTTATATGCTCCTGGGACACCTTGGTAGCGGTTGTGAATTCTCTTGGTGAAATGTTGTAGCGGCTGCGACTTGTGCCCTGTTCTGGGCCTTCACCTTATGAACCTTCTATAGTCTCTTAATCACTGTTGCGACTTGTCAGTAGCAGCTGCAACTTGTTAGTAGTGACTGTGACTTTCCTTCAGCCTTGAATTGAGCTTCTGGACTTCAAAGTCACAGCTGCGACTCTCAAGTTGCGGTTGCAACTTTCTACAATCCTGCAATTTTGAGAATTTTGCTTTGGATCTCTTGTACAAAAACAAACAAACTTGTTAGAAATTTAATTAGTTATTTGGAACCATCAGAATGAGCATGTTAAGATACTGAGGTATAACAATCTCTCCATTTTTTATGGTGACAAAGAACCATTAAGTGCAAGATATAAAAAGTGTGTGAACATGTATGTTTTGTGTAATTTTTGACAAAACTCCCTTTCAACAAGTGCATTAAGTTTAAAATTAAAGGATTTTGGTCCTTCCCTTGTACTTATTTCTCCCCATTTGTTTGATACTATTAAAAAAATAATTGAGTATATAAGAGGGAATTACAAAAGACATATTATAATGAAATAATTTAATTAACTTAATAGCTCAAACTTAAAAAACCATCAAACTATATTGCCAATAAGATTCAAAAATGGATAAAATGATTCAATATTCATAAGATTTAAAATATCAGCAAACTATGGCCAAGCAAAACATAAAAATAAGGCCAAAATGTATCTAAAACATATGAAATGTACCAAATGGCCAAAATAAGACAAATACAACCAAAATGAAATAAGTACAAAAACAAAGCAAAAACTCTTAAAACTATGAAGTTGGAGCATTCTTGTCTTGTTCCTTGGAGGAGCCACCAACGTCAGCAAGTGCAACAACTGGAATGGCTGCAATGCCATCAAAATCATCAATTTTTGCCTTGCTTTATCTTGCTTGGAATTGCCACTTGAAGTTGCATCATCAGAGTCCAATGCAGAAGAGGAAAGCACTTTCGTCTCTCGAAGCTCAATTGTAAGCTCCCGTTGTTGTCGACGAAGCAGCTGAATTGCACCTTTGAGAGTTGATTGAGAAGATCTCATCTCCTTCTCCTTCAAGTTGACCCGATCATAAAACTGTTGTATGTTAGCTAAGATTTGCATGATAACGCTAGAATTGGCACTGCCCTATCTCATCAAATTTAGATGTGAGAAATGCAATGAGAGCATTGGATGAGAATTCACCTTCGTGTTGAGGATGAGGTGCTGGTGATGCTACTAGAGATGGTGGTGGTGATGGAATGTCATGCTCGGCCTCTTGCTCATCCGCTTCCACTTCATCTTATCCAATCGGTTGTTCCCCCTTTAATGCAAATGTCCCATCTCAATTTCTCTCTACAATGTTCATCTTAAAGAGGGTATGGGTTTCGAAGAATTTAAGGTCATGAGAAGGGTGGATTAAGGGTTTGAAAGCAGTGGATTCAGGTCGAAATCGAAAATTGGGGTCAGTTATATCACAAGCTATCTTGGTAATGAAATGCCCCATAACTATGTCTCTCGACTTCTTCCTAGCAAGAGTATCAAAATGGTCCACTAACCACCTACCTAAGGCAAGTTTATGCCCCATCTCCATACACTATAAAAAGAAGAGTTTCAATTTTAGCTTTGCACTATAGCTAGTGCCTCTTCCATTTATGGTATAGTTAATGATGCGGTGAATAATTTTAAGCATGAAACTCCTAATGCTGGTGGATTTGGAGTGTCTAGGGTTAAAATCGGTAATCTCTTTTCAAGATGCATTAGGATCAAATTCATCTACATAATTGGACTCACCAACCTCTGTAAACCCAAAAATTTGGCAAGTTTGTCTAAGAATTAAAGTATAAGGTCTACCAAGAAATTTGAATTTTATCTCCCCATAGGTTGAATCTATTTTGGTATCTACCGTTAGGGTGAAGAAAAACTCTAGCACCAATAATGGGTAGCAATCAAGCCTAATATCTACCATTGTAAGTAAATTTACAGTTTGCAATTTAGTCCTAATTCCCTCAACTAACCTTAGGTCATTCAACTCACTCCAATGCAATACCTAGAAGGAAGAATCATCCAATTAGTCATTAGTGCTTCTTAGCGAGAAATCTCTTACTTGTTAAGTGATTGAATGAGGACCTCAAAGACGGTTGGGTTCCATTCCTCTCTAATCCATTGAGCTTGGGCCTTTTTCTTTGAAGGTACATTCTCCATTTGAGGTGTTTTTCTTTTTTAAGGCACCTTAGGAGACTGAGTTTCAAAGAATTCGTTAGAGGAGGAAGAGGAAATTTCAGGTAAATTTCGGGTTTTGGTGAGTTTTTGGTGTTTGGAACTCTCTCCCCCTTTCATTTCTCAGGTTTTGATTCTCTTAGGAGCCATGGAAATGTGTTTAAGAGAGGGAAAACAAGTTTCTTTAAAATGAAAAATGATGAAACATCATGAGGGAGGTGAAAAAGTGTTTATGTTATAAAAAAAATAGGTGAAAAGTGAGATGTTGGACATTTTTAAATTAGGGATTTCGAGGAAGTCGCAGTCGCAATTTATGAGTTGCGGCTATGACTAAGAAAGGTCGAAGCTGTGAATCCTGGTTGCGGCTATTACCCAAAGTGATCACATCCACAATTCCGAGAAATGAAGAACAAAAATTTAAAATCCAAAGTCGTAATCACTACCAGTGTGTCGCAGCCGCAATTCTAGAAAGTGCAATCCAAAGGCACTTACACCCAGATTCGTAGGTTCGACTCCTGAGTAGCAGCTGCAAATCTCAAAAGCATAGAAAAAATGCAAACATTTAAGACTCACCAAAAAACAATCATTCAATCATTTTTCAATCTCTCTACCATATAACATGTCTAATTCTCTCTTAATAAAATTCATCTTTTCCTCATTCAAGGGTTTTGTAAAAATATCAGCCAATTGATCATTACATAAAATAAATTCTAAAACAACATCATTGTTTTAATCATGATCTCTAAGAAAATAAAGTCTAATATCAATATGTTTGCTCCTTGAATGTTGAACATGATTTTTTGACAAATTAATAGTACTAATGTTATCACACTTAATAGGAAATTTAGTAAGAGGAACACCTTGGTCTTTTATTTGTTGTTTCATCCACAAAACTTATACACAATAATATGTGGCAGCTACATATTCAGCTTCCACGGTTGACAAAGCCACTGAATTTTGCTTCTTGCTAAACTAAGAAATAAGGCAATTTCCTAGGAATTAGTTAGTACCAAAGGTAATTTTCCTATCTAAACTACTACGGCAAAATCCATATCGAGTAGCCAACAAAATTAAAATGCATACCCCTAGGATACCATAGATCAAGATGTTAAGTACCAATCAAATATTTCAAAATTCTTTTTACCGCATGCAAATGAGATTCTTTTGGGCAACACGACAAATAGAATATCTGGCATTTTGAAGGATGAAAGGTATATAGAAGCAAAATTATCATACAGATAAAGACTTGAACTGATTGTTCTTAAAGAAACCCTATATTTTATTTTGCTCCCTTTCTTCAATAAGATGAAGAGGTATATATAAACTTTTTACAAACAAAGTTGGTGTCTGTATTATTGTTTGCCAGTTCAAAAGTAAAATAATTAATATAGTACAATAATTAAGTTAGGTAGCTGGAATAGTATGCCAGCTTTACAAAACTACAAAATTAAATGGACAGTTGGTGCCTCTGGTACTGTTCTCCAGCTGTATTCAACACAATAATTAAATAAAGACAATGACTGCTTTAATTTTATAGCTAAGGAGTCAGTCCTTATTTAAAGATAAGTTATTTTCATTGGGACCACAAATTTTAAAGCTACTTTAGCCGATAGTACTTTAATATCTGCAACTACTTCTGAAAAGCAATTCCTCATTTATCACGCTGAGACTGACGTCATGGATGACATTTTTGTCACTCCATCTGAGAATTACTGACTGAGGTATCCATGCTATCTCTTAATTCTGCATAATCCCTAGCCATCTCTTCTGCAACACGTTGCTCTCTGAATTGAGCAACCTTATTCCGGACTTTCATGGTTTCAGGTTGAAAATCCAGACTTGGATCTAAATGCACTAATCTCAGAAATAATTTTTGTGCTTCTTCTCATCCCTTAATTATAGACAATACTCTTGTAATGGGAGTATATTAGGACCAGATTGTAACAAATACTTTACCATCTCCGAGAATGACATAATTATTTGTATAGATTGCCTTCTCCAGGCTAGCTTTGAAATTTTCAATTCTCACAGCTTGGGTAATAATCTTGTTTTCTTTATACATGGTAAAATAAAAATAAAAATTTTGATTATTAATCTTTTGTGGGTCAACAAATTCTTTAGCCATAACAGGACGAAGATCCCAAATTTGATAAGGATAACGAACAGTTTCATCCTCACCATAATCCATAATTGTGCTAATAATATAACTGGTAATTATTCTTAAGTCTGAACTCAAGAATTCTAAGGATTCCTGCATAATATTTGGAAGTGATTTACACAGATCTTTATCGTTTCTATTTATCTTTATAATTTCTGTCAGTCTTGCATCTGTCTAGCAGAGACTATCTTTCTCCATTTCTGAGGAAATTCTCAGATTTAGACCTCCATTTCCTTGCCAATGGATGTATGGGTATAACATAGAACATTATTTGAGAGAATGATCTATCGAGTCCACCTTCTTAATCTTTCTGGTATAGGCTACTTCTGGCAGAATTTATGAACTCATTTCATCAATAAGTCTATCCCTTTCCATTACTAACTGAAGGAAATCTTCTTCATCCTTTTTGCGAATTTCAAGCTGTTTTTCTAAATATGAAATATATGAAACAACTTCATCTACAAAGTGTTGTAGTTGATTGAAGTTTCTTTTGGCTAATCCTCCATGCAATCCAGAACATAACATAGCTCCGTCTTTTGAAAGACCATAATCGTACTTAATGAAGTACTAGGCATTTTCATCCTTACAGATGTTTGAAGTCTCAGGCTTATCCACCCTCATGATCTTCATGAATTCTTCATGAATGTCATCAAATTCATTTTCAGATTCTTTCATTGTGATTTCCTTAGGAGATTGTTGAATTTCCTGTTTTTTGAATTCAGTTGTTCTAAAAACAATATCCCAATTTAATTCATCACAATTAGCATTTTTATCCTCAAAGCTTTTATCAGCTCTATCCTTTTCATGAGTTTGGTTTGGAATCTGTGAAGATTCACTGGCCTTTCCACTAGCCTTGTGTTCATGATCTGACATATCACCAGAGTTTTTACAATTCTCCTCCTGTAAAGGAGTTTGATTTGGAACTTTTAAATGTTCACTGGCACGTTCATTAGCCTATTGATTTGGAATCGATAAAGATTCACTAGCACTTTCAAAAGCCTCTTAGTTTAGAACTCTAGATTCCTTGGCACTTCCACTGGTCTTTTGGTTTGGAACCACTGAAGGTTCACCGGCACTTCCACTAGCCTTCTTTGAGCCATCATGGCTACACTCCTGTGAAGGAGTTGGGCATTGCGGCCTTCCCATATTGGCTAACTCACCTTTATCCTTTTGATAAAGTTCTTCTCTAAATCTTTTTACCTGTTCAGGAGTAAGGCCAAGTTTTTTGGCTGCTTTTTCGTAAAAATCTTCAGAAACTCGCGCTTTTGGCGCCAGAAAAATCTTCAGGGACTCACTCTTTTGGTGCCAGAAAAATCTTCAAGGACTCACGCTTTTGGAGCCAGAGGTTTTTTCTCTTTATTCTTCTAAATCAAGGATTTTTCCTTTGGCTTTTCGTTAACCTTTTTTAGGCTAACTAGTTCTTTCGAACTCGCTGGCTTCTTCTTAGGACATTCTGTATAGATATGTCCTTGAGATTTATACATCTAACACATAATATCTTTCGATGCTACAGCTTTTCTTTTCGTTCTTAAAGAACTAAAGCCATCGCTTTTGGAGTCTTTACTCCCTTTCTCGCCTTTCTTTGTGCACTGTTTTCAGGTGTGACCCTCCTTTTTATAGATCCAACATAACTTATTTTTTGTGGCAGGGTCCATTTGCAAAATTAGACAATTCACGAGAAAGAGAATCAGCTACTACATTTTTATCAAAAGGAATATATTCAATATCAAACCTATAATAGATAAACCATTCTTGCAATCTTAAAAGTCTAGTTTGTCTAGCCTCTTTAAGATTCATATTCATAAATCCTTTTACATAGGTTGAATCTATTCTAATTACAAATCTCTTAGGAGCCAAGAAGATGTAAAAGGCTTTTATACCATTTTTAACTGCTAAGACTTCCTTTTCATGGATTGGATAATTAATTTCGGATCCTTTAAAGGTTCCAGACCAATACTTACAGATTTTTTCTGGTTTTCTACCTTTGATTTTTAATACTGCTCCCCAGGATTTTTTTAAAGCATTTGTCTCTAAGACTAACTCATCTGCATCTGATGGTAAATTAAGACAAGGCAAATTTTTCATTTTATCTTTTATATGGATGACAGCCTAAGTGTCCTCATTATCCTAAAACCAAGGAACTTTATCATATATTTTCTTTGATATTCTTTCTAGGTTTTTGGAAAGGTTTTTTACGAACTTTCTAGCATAGTTAGCAAGTCCACAGAATCTTTGTACTTGCTTCCTATCTTCTAGTTCATCAGAAAAGTTAATAAGTTTTTCACAAATGTGGTTTTGTAGCCTAATTTTTTCTTTTTCAATTTTCATTCCTAAAAAATTTATATTTTCCTTAAACCATTCTATCTTTCTTTCAGATAAAATCATACCTTCATATTTGAAGATATCAGTCACTTGTTCAATGTGACTCGTGTGTTCTTTTTCATTGTTACTAAAAACTAACACATCGTCTATATAAACCACACAAAAAAATTTCAATGATTTAAAGGCATTGTCCATTTTGAGTTAAAATACGCCTGGAGCATTTTTTAGGCCGAATGGCATTACCAACCATTCATACATCCCTTGAGGTGCATTGAAGGTTGTTAGAGCTACAAAGTCTTCTTCCATCTTTACCTGCCAATAACCACTTTTTAGATCAAATTTAGAAAAGATAGAAAGTTGTTTAAAACTTACCCTATCTAGGGATTTTATAACTACCATCCTTTGTTGCTTTATTTACCTGACGATAGTCTATAACTATTCGTGCCTTTCCCCGCACTTGCTCTGCATGGTTTATTACCATAAAGGCTGGACTAGAATGTGGGCTATTATTATCCCTAATTAAACCTTTTCAAGTAATTCAGGAATCTGTTTGTCAAATTCCTCTATCATCTCATTGGTATATATTATATTTCTGGTTCTGATGATAGTGCTGGGATCTTTTAGTTCTAGTTTAGTAGTTATGCCATTTAGCACCCATAACTTTAGCGGATCTTCATTAAAATTATAATTTTACAAGAAACTTTTTCCACTTAGTTCCTTTCAGTTGGGGTTGTATAATAGGTTTTCTATCACACCTTGTGCTTTAAAACACAATTCTGCGTACCAAGAGGTATCCTTTAATTCTTGATCAAATAAACAGTCTAACCAAGTTTCACCACGCTGGGCTCGCACTCTGAATGCTTGTTCACATGACATAGATCCACACAACTCTGATATTTTAACTGGATAAAAACTAAATTTTAGTTTATTTTTAGGATTTGATAGAGATGTGATTTTTATACCTCTAATTGAGATGTAATTATCGTCCTGCACAAAAGGTTTGTTTTCTTTTTACCCCTTTAGGAAAGCATTTCCTAAAATGATATCTGCATCAAGATTAGGGAATGCCAAGACTTTATCAATAGTAAACTTTTGTCCACTTATGATAACAGGAACTTGTTTTGCAAATTGTGTTACGAAGTTCACTTCTCCACCTGCCATACATACTATCATAGGTTGGGACAATGGTTTCCACCATTCATCAGGGAGTGCATTGGGTCTAGCACTAGTTATTATTGCATCTGTGTTAACTAACGCATCCAAAGAGTAAACATAATAATCAGAGAATTTAAATGTTAAAGAGATGTAGGTACTCAAACCTGATTCTTCTGTACTGAATATCTTTGATGATGCCATGGTATCAGGACTTACCATTGTCCAAACCTCCTCAAAAGGAATTGACCGTTGCTGAGAAATTTTTTATATTTCTTTTACAACCTCAGGGGCTAGTGTTAGATGTTTAACCATCCTTGCATTTTTCTTAATTTTTTCATCTTCATATACAGGTAAGCTTATAGTCCTGTATCCTACAATGGTTCTACCATCAGAAGATGATTGTGTGTCTTGCTCCGGGATTGGTGTCTTAGGAATTTCCTCTCTTATTACTGATGAAGTGAAATTACTTCTAGGTAATCGAAGGACATGATATGATCTCCTAGGATAATCAGAAATCCTAAGATTTCTCATAGATTCTTCTATGTTTAAGGTGATATTTCTTCCCCTTTGTGTGATTTGAGAGGAACCTATTGATCGTGATGTCTCTGCTGGTTCTTGGAGAACCCAACTCCTAGGCCAGGATAACTCTAGAGGATTAATTTCTTTTCTATGGAACTGCCTATAGTTATCTGAACCTTCATCGAATAACTCCATGATTTTAGAGACATTCCTCACTCTAGGATTGGTTGTATTAATCAATCTAAAAATTATCCTAGTGTGATATGCTAAATATTTAGTCTAGGAATTCATTATATTCATATTCATGGATTTAATTCTTAGTGATAAATAATTATCCAAACACTTATCCTTTAATGATATCATATAGTTAGGATAAGTCTGGAACCAAACTGGACCATGTGCAAGGTTAGTCTGGACTCCTGATATTAGTTGGTTTTGAAACAAATTTCATCTTTTGTCTAACACGGCTACTATCACAGGACTATCGGCTGGTAAATTGAATAGTGGTATTAGTCCTATATGGACCAGACCAATATGAATATATTGATATATTCCCTTTGATTTAGTTACCAATTCTCTTATTTTTGGTAAATTGATCAAAGGTATGTCCAACGTTTCTAGTTCTGTACTAGAAACCTGAGCCGTAGATTCTGACTGGGAGACATCTACTATTGACCTAAAACTGAATTTATATTTGTTGTAAATAGTATTAATGTCTACCTTTGGGAGTTTTCATTCTAGGCAGTTTTTGGACGGATCATCGTACTAGAAAGATTCTTCCTGCACCAGAGAAGTATCTAAGGGGATCATCTCTTCATCTATGGGCCCTTCTTCCATATTTATCATGAATAGCTGGGCTGTCCAAAGATCAGATTCATCTATATCAGTTTCATATTCAGAAACTACTTCATAAACAGAATCTATTTCAAAATCTATGTCAGAATATTCATATTCTTCTATTGGTTCATTGATAAGATTCTCATCTTTGAAGAAAATTCTTCTAAGATTTTCTTTTCTCTTGTTCTTTTATGGATATGCATCTGTTTTGTAATCTTTTGAACCACAAATACAACAACAAGAACAACTACTAAGAGGTTTCCCTTGCGGATACTTAGGGGCTCTACCATATTTTTTCTTAAAGACTTCTATTCTGTCTTTATCCCTAAGGTTGGTTCTTCTTCTAATAAACCTAGAAGGTTTATTAAATCTCTTTTTGTTGCTTCTATCATTTTTCAATATTCTTCTTTTTCTATATCCTTTAAACCTTTTCTTTTTGATATTACAAAAAGAACATTCTGCCTCAGATCTTTTTTCTATTCCTTTTTTATTTGTTGTAGTACACCCGTACCTACCAGGAACATATTCAATCTGAGAACAACAACTCTTGTTCAGATAAGGAAGACGTTTTACATCTTGTCTTACTTGAAGTTTAGTACATGCCTTTCTCAAGGTATACCTAACTACCTGTATCTTACCTCCTAATCCATCTACCACATTTTCTTCATTTAGGAGGAATTGATAGGCATTTTTTGCTATTTCTGGCCATGGTTATGGGAGCTTAGCAAAAAATAATGTTGACATGTAATTTTAAGCATTAAGATCAAGATTATAATAATACTTTTGAAATTCACATGTATAATTGTCAAAATAACTCATATCACATATTTTTAATTTCATCAATGCCATTAAAGATTATTCTCTTTCTAACGACTCAGTTGAAATTGAGAAACCGCAAAATTCTCTTTTCAGGGCATCTACGATGATAGCTAAAAGTTCATCTACTAGAATTGTTTTTCTAATTTTATCTCTAATAGAGGTTTGAACTACTAGCTAATCCCAAAATTTTTGAACATTGCCAACCATGGTGGCTTTGCACAGTTTGTAGGTGGCCTCAGTTGAGTAGCTACCTGCTCTAGTTGTAAACCTGATCATGGTAATCCACTCATTTATTCTTTCAGACGCATGCTTTTCACAGTCTAGATTTAGAAAAGTTGTCGGAGTGATAACTTGCCTTAATAGATTATCCCTAGGTTGAAATTTTGGTTTTATTCTATGAGGATAATTAGGCTTATATTTTGCCCTTTTTGTAGTAAGAAACTCATTAAATGTTCCATCATCTAAATGTAAAAGAGTTTCTTCTACCAGACCTAGAAATTTTTTAAGGTCTTCAGCTGCTTTGCTACTATCTTGATTAGCAGCTCTAATGTCAGGGTCAACAATAAAAGGAACTATTTTGTCTTTCCTTAATTGCAAAATTTCTTTTTCAGAAAGAGATTTTGAGAATCCGATAGATTTTTTCAAAGCTCTTTCTCGTTCAATTGTATCGAGTCTATCATTCACCAATGTTCCTACTTCTTTTGCTAAAACATTTCTTTGTTCTGATGAATCGTCTATATTTCCTTTTGCATGCAACTGCTCAAAGAGAATGCTCACTTCATTATGAATATTTTGCAATGAAGTAAATTCTAAAGGATTAGAACTAACACTTTCTTCTCTATCTTCTTTTCCCATTTTTATCTAGAATTATTAGTACTTGGTGTATTTTTAAACCCAATTCCGAGAGCATTTTGGTACGACATTATCCAAAACGAACCTCTCTGAATTATCTTCTCAACTAGAATGACAATCAAGCTAAAACACAATAACTAAATTTATAGGTTTCATCCCTTTTTTTTTATTTTAATATTTTTTAATTAAAAATATAATTTTATTAATTTAATATTTTTATTAATTAAAAAATATGAATAAGTCTTATAATTAACATCATCAGTTTAATTAACGGATCAAACTTTTAATTAAATTAAAAATTAAATTAAAAAAAATTAAATCGATTTATTTTATGTGATCCAAATTGAATTTTTGATCAAAATATAGGTCTTGATTTGAATATTTTCTTTGATTTAGTCCTTAAACTAATAACAATAATTAAATGAATTATTATTGATAGCTTAATGGCTAGGAACTTAATTTTTGATAGGTTACCATTTAAATTTGTGGGACATATCTCTGTGACAAGTATTAAATATTTTAATTATTATTACCATCCATTTGTTTTTATTTCCTAAATTTGAGTAGAATATTATTTATTTTAAAATTATCTCAATCTGAATTTAGGTAATTAAAATCATGATTACTTCTTTTTTTCTCTGTCACAATTTTTTCTTGAACAATTTTAGAATAATTATTATTTCCATTTTAAAGTTATATAACAATGATAATTATAATTAGTTAGTTTATTTATTGTTTTTCATATATATCATAATTCACAAAATAACAAATTCAATTTTTTTTTTTAAATTAAAAGAAATGATCTATAAAAATATATGGATGATGGAAACATATACATGAAAAAAAAAAGTATTAGTTATATTTTATATTTAAGAAAAAACACATTAGTAATGTAAGTATAATAACTACTGATTTACTTATTTTATTTTTATTCTCAATTTAATTTAATTTCTTTTTTAACTTCAACTCCTTATTTAAAATTAATTTTCATAATTTTTTTAATTAGTAAATAAATATTAGATTCTTGACTAATTTTTTAATAATTCTCTAATTTATCATTATTTTTTTCTCTTTCACATAAATGATTTTTATCTATATTCTCAAATATACATATTATTTTTACAGACATAATTTTTTTAAATTTAATAACTGATCAGCACAAAAAATAGTTCGGACATCAAAATAAAATATTTAAAAAATATAAATACAAATAGTGTAATTTTTTTTTGCACATCACTATATGAATGTGAATAACAGACTCAAGTTTAATTCTCCTTCTCAACACTCAAAAATATTTATTATTATTATTTATTTACAACAAAATCAGTTATAGCATTGGTCTTCTTAAGGGAACACAGTTACGATGCTAAGGGTTCCAGAACCGTTAAGTGAATGTTGTCTTCATCTCAACGGTACAGGCGATGATCTAAGGCCTTGTCGAGGAAAATAAAACGCAAGTGAGATGGAATAACAACTATAACTATTTATTTAGGACAAAAATTAAAAAATTAATTATTAAATTAAACTCCATTTTCTTATCTCTTTATATCACTTCTCAATAGTAACAATAATTTTTAATTAGAAAATTTTATTCTCGTGAAAATGAACATAATTTTCAATCCCTTTAAACTTCCAAAAGTAGCCCATAAAAAGTACTAAGAGAGCTCATTGAGTATTATTGTAGTTCTCACTGTCAAAATCAGTACACGAAATAGAAAGAAGTTAAAAATTTAGTTTCTAGAAAAAATCACTTGGTAGCCTTTTGCTCCGCCATTTTAAAACTGCAAGCTCCTCTTATCCGTATCCAAGCCTAAGAGTGACTTTGATTATGATTTCTAAACATTTGGGGGTGAAAATGAATTTAAGAAAGTTTAGAGACTTCAAACGTAAAGAAAGGGCTGTCGCTAGGTATGTCTTTGGTTAACTCTAAATTACAATTATATATATATAATTATAAAAATTAATAAAAAATTATATAAAATGAATAAATCACTTCAAATTTAAATATATATAAATATATATCATCCAAATGCAAGTATTGTAGGGTATCAGATGACTATTGAATATAATTATAACAAAAAGACAGATGCTCTCAAGAGTAACTTTTGAATTGAGCCAATTGCAAAGAAAGATAACAACTAATTTCTAAAGATAAAATGCTTGCTAAAGTGAACAACTGAAACTTCCTAAAAAAATAGAAACAACCTGAACTACATGATATTTTTTATTACTTAAAACTAGCAACTTCTCTTTAACAGAAACTCTCGAGATTGAAGGCAACTCTTTAGCTCTCCATATGCTAGCTACACATCAGATACTTCTTCCCTGAAATCAGGCAGAGTGTTGGTGATGATCTTCAACACTTCCCCTCAGCACCAACTCCTTTTGATTGATTCCCATCATTCTTCTAAACTTTGAAAATTTGTTCTAGCAAACAAATTTAGTTAAGACATTAACTTGCTCTTCTGACAGAACTGGAATCAGTTTGATCTCACCCTTCAAAACTTTTTCTCTAATAAAATGATGTTGCACTTCAATAGACTTTGTCCTGGCATGGAACACAGGATTTTCCGCTAACTTAATTGCACTTTGACTGTCAGAGAACAACTCCACTGCATAATTTACTTCTTGATAAAGTTCTTTGAGCAATCTAACTAACCATGTGACTTCTTGAGCTGCCATTACTGCTGCTCGATACTCAGCCTCAGTCGTGGACAAAGAAACTGTTGGTTGCCTTTTACTTCACCAAGACACCACTCCTGAACCAATGAATAACAGTTGTAAATGCTCCAAACTCAGCCCTCAATCCTCTAATGATCAGCCTCCTCTGCCTTGCTTTTGAAATTTTTGATTCCTCATCTAGTTGAGAAATCTCTTAACACAACTTCTTAACCTTCATGAAGTAATCTGAAATTGACAAGTTTCCCTGTTTAACTTGTCCAATCTCATTCTCCAACATTTGCAATCTGGCTCCATTCTTCTTAAAGAACACCACAACAAAAGTATCCCAAGCTTCTTTAGGTGTCTTTGCATCTCGTATGTGGTCAAGCAAATCTTTGTGTAGTTGCCTTCAAGACAAACAAAGCGTTCCCTGCCTTAATCTTCCATTTTTGAACTGCATCAAAGTTTTCAGTTGTGCCACTTGGTGACACAGTATCAGTCCCATTCATAACCTCCCACATGTCCTGACCTTGGAGATAAGATTCCAGTCAGGACTTCCAATCATTGTAATTGTTGTGTGTAAGCTTCTCAATCCCACAAACTGAATTTGCAAACTCCATCTCCTTTCTCTCTTTTTTTTTTTTAATCGAAATCAGAACCAAAGCCCTGACACCAGATGAAGATAATTATAGCAAAAGATAGATGCTCTCAAGAGTGCTTTTATTGATTTGAATTGAGCCAATTGCAAAAACAGATAACAGCTAATTTATAAGGATAAAATGCTTGCTAAAGTGAACAACTGAAACTTTCTAAAAAATAAAAATAACCTGAACTACACGATATTTTTTATTCCTTAAAACTAGCTACTTCTCGAGATTGAAGGAAACTCTTTTGTTCTCCATATGCCAGCCACACATCAGATACTTCTTCCCTGAAAGCAGCAGTGTTGCTGATGATCTTCAACAGCTATCACCCCTAGCAACGCCTAGGTGTTTTCATAAAGAAAAGGATGCAAAGTTTCTAAAAAAACGAGGACGAAATTTTGAGTTTAGTCCATGAATGTCCTCTACTTGCATTGGCCATTGCATGTATCACAAATTCACAATGTATATAAAAATAGAAAAAGTTTTAAGGTGGACAGAAATATCAAATTTGACTTCAAAAGAGAAAAAAAAAATATCATATAATCGTTTTCAAAAGAGATTAAGAACTTTTTTTTTTTAAGAGATTAAGAACAATTTAGACAAGGATGAGGGATTAAAACATTCTGATTCAGATAATTCCAGGTTAAAGTAGACAATTAAAAAAACATTAACAAGAAAGCGTACAAACTTCTAAAAGATTTCCATAACAAAGTCAATTTTTTTCTATTTTCTTTGATTTTTTATTAACATTTTGCTTCCCAAAAAATGGGTAATTTTACAAATTCTTCCACTAGTTAAATGCCCTCGGAAAACCTAAAATTACATCAAATTAGGCATCAGGCACATAGTGTACAGCCTCAACAATATGAAACGAGTTGCTTAATCTTTTTACTCCCGCAGCACCAAACGCTGCCTTCTCCAACAAAAGAACAATCCAAAGAAAATCCCAAAACAAGAGAAATACCAAGTTAGTGATATGCTAACCAACCTCTCAACTCTCCTTAACAGTTGACAAAAAACATAAACAAGAACAAAAACCAGCTTGTTAGAGTGCAATTGGGCAAATCAGCATGTCGTCAGCGAGAAAAGAATCCATAAAATCAAAAAGAGAACAATTACTTTTACCCATCACAGCAACCATCTCAAAGATGCCTACAAACTACACCTCCTATTTGTCAATGTCACCTGTAATCATCTTATCAAAGCCTTAATGCCGGTGCTCACCATCCAATTCAGCTGCTGTAACTTTGTCACCCTCTACTAAATTCAAAGCGTTTGATAAGCTATGGCTAATGGAATACGCAGCACTTGAAACCATAGTGCTGGGCTTGTTAGCATGATAGAAGGCACCATTGGCATTATTAGCAGATGAAACTCCAGAATCAGTCCTTGAGCTACAATTCATATCAATCACAGCTGTTTCTTTACTACCATCATCCAAGTGGAGATTTTGTGCAAAACTACCAGATATTTGACATATCGTCTCATCAGCAAGTGAATTTGAAGCATCTACTGTTGGACCAGTTTGTTGTTTGGCTCTCCTTTCCTTCAAAGCTCTCTCCCGCTGATTATAAAAATCAAAATCATCTAGAATAGATGTATGTGCCACGTGATCCTTGAAAATTTTCAACATTTCAATGCCATGCTCTAGTTTCACCTGATTATGTTTCATCATCAAACGGAAAAAAGTGGCGCAAAAGAATATATTAGTAAATGAATCAGAATCAAATCCCTTAATGACAAAAAATGGGGGCGGGGGGAAACAGATATGATCAAAGAACATATCAATGTAGATGGTAAATAGTCCACAGAAGAACGAGGATCAACACTGATCAGGATGGTGAGATTGATGATGGGATGAGCTGAATCATGAAAATGCATCTCCACATGCAGAGAAGAAATTGAATTCAAAAACCAACAAGAGTTCTAACATAAGTCACACAGACCATTTTCTTATACGAACAACATAGCAGCCACGACACTTTAATCCTTTTTTTTTTTTTTCCAAACAGATGGAAAGCACATGTCTCAGGAAGGATTAACATATGACCACGGATTTTAATTAAAAAACTGAAATTGCATTTTTCTTCCTAAAACAATGCAAAATAAAATTTTTTTACAGCATTTTTTTTTGAGGAAAGTGAATCATAATATTTACCATTTAGTAGAACTAGGTGACCAAAATTCACTAAATTAGAGGATGAAGCAGAAAAAGTGGGGGCAGAATGACAACCAGCAAACTGCCTGTGCAACAGGCATTTTGAAAGCTGGCAGATTGCTTGTTACACAGCAAAATGCTTGTTGTTCCCCACACCAAAACCTATGATGCTAATCAAATAAAAAACCCAAGCAAGAGATATCAGTACTCCCGCATAGGCCCCACAGCTAATCAAAGCCAATAAGAACAGGAATATTAAGTATGTTAAACTTTTCATTCTCCAGGTATCAGTCCTCCAGATGGTTATAATACAAGAATACCATATTTCCTCTAGAACATAAAAGACCATATTTCCTCTAGAACAGAAAAGACACAGGCAACTGGCAACCACTAAAAATTTCAGTACTATTTTGCGTTCAATAACAAAATTAACCAAAAAACAACTACTTTAAGGCTGATATGTCAGCAAATTCAGTTCTTATTTTGCCTAAAATCAGATTTGTAATATAGTTGCAAAAATTCAAAAGTTTGCAAAAATTCAAAAGTTACTGCATGAAATTGCTAAAATTAAAAGTTTGGGATAAAATTACAAAAAAAAAAAAAAAAAATCTGAAGTTTAAGCATTTTTTTTTGTTCTTAAGCCTAATTTTAAAGAAAATGTTTATTTCATTCCCACAAATCCAATTTTGTGAAATTCAACATGATTGAATTGATTTCTATCATTAATAATTTTATAAATGAATTTTGCGCTTCAAAATCATTTATATCAAACAAGGGATAAGTGTGAAGAACATTGTAAGATTTATTTTTTCAATGAATTCAGAGAAAGACGACTTTAAAGTTACTATCAAGTCAATCCTAATATGATTCAAGTCCTAGTTAGACCCATTCATAGCCTCAACTACTCACCTGTCTAAACTCACAAAAAAGCCAGGTCTTGGACAACAGATTTTTCCCTTTGGCATAACCTGGCCACACCGGACCGGACCAAGAAGCAGGACTAGTCAGTCCCACACTAATAATTTATCAACTATGTAGATCCTTCGCTTAGCTTCATTAGCAGCAAAACTTTCAATGACGAAATGATATATCAAAATTCAATAAAACCTTCAACAAGATAGCCCTCAATCTATACATAGGAGTCTCTTATCATATAAGAAAATATATGTATTTCTTTCCCTCAAAATAAACCAGAAACTATATGTAGAACCATCATCTAGAACTTTTTGTGATCTTTGAAATGCTTACCAGCCTATACCAAAAAAAAGTAGGAACCCAGTTAATACCAACACGAAAGCCAAGCAAAAATGAATGCCAATTCACAATGAATAACACGCCTATCAACTGTGTAGAATATTCTCTCCATCAAATTTTACAGAGTCAACAATGGGTTTCAGCAGGGAGGCACACAACACAAAAAATACTACCCTGAAAACAGCAAAGTTCCCATCCCCATCATTCTTCCATCAAAAGCATTCTTAATCAACCACATCAAGATCAATTTGGTAAATATCTTAAAATGGATATTCAAGTTGTGAAGTACCAAGGGTCCCCAATGATATCCACAAAGTTTCAAGAAACGGCACTTGTTTATCCACGATTTACAACACAAAAAACTTAACCTAAGCAAAGAAGCTATATGTAAGACCTACAGACATGAAATATAGGAGATATCTAGAATGCGTAAGTCCTGAAAATGATTCTCATGTTCCATAAATAAGAATCATTTAAAAATTCCAGAAAAGAGAAGAAAAAAGTGAAAAATATGTTGGGGAAATTTTGAATTGCTCTACCTCCTGAGAATCTCGACTATGAGTAACAGGCTTGTTATCATTATTCTCAAGAAGTATGTGCCGGAATCGACTATTGGGAACATCTTTAATGATATGCCACTGAACTGGGAACTGACCACTCCACCTATCTTGTTGCCAGTAATCAGCATTTTTTTCAAAATCTACAGGTCCAGCCATTTCAGCTACCCCACAGAACTGTCCACTAGCATTGACCTACATAAAGATGACCAGCAAATCCAATATTATTCATAAATCGCATAATATCAATTTAAACAAAGGCAGCAATGGCTAAAGTTTCCATAGATATCTTTAGTTTTCACAGTAACAAAAACAAAAATAAGTTGCATGGATATTTGTATCACAAAGTAAAAAAAAAAAAAAAAAAGCAGCAGCAGCCAGGATATCACTAATATTTGATTCTGTTATTGAATCTCAGAGTTAAGAATCCACCAACATGAACTTCAAAATCCAAAAAACAACATGAGCTCTGCTCAACCTCATCTTGCAAATATTTAGTTAATATTATTCATAATTTATTATTTATTTGTATATTTTTATTATATATTTATATACTGAACTCAGAATCATTCCAAAGCTGAAAATAACCCACTATGGGACAACAGCACAAAGAATGTAAGAAGAAATAGCTATCAGAAAGGCAAGGCCTGATTCAGTGGCATTGAACAAAAGTAAATTGTTAGAACAAGACCTTGTAGTTGGCAAACAATTTTCACTTATGCTGAATGCAATTTAAAAGAGTTCGCAAAATAGAAACCACTACTACTACACTGCCATGTCAACCACTATCGGACTAGCCAAAGACTTCTACATACAGTAGTGATCCAACCGTCCAGGATGAGTAAGTTAAGAAGACAAGCACTCATAGTTGGCTAACAATTTTTCATGTCTGCTAAATGTAATGTCAACCACTTGCCAAAGCAGAAAACACAATGTGCCTAGCACACCAGCAAAAATAAAAAAATAAAAAGTGATCATTTGCTTATTTCACTTCCATGGCAAAAGGCCATTTTCCTTCACAATTTGAAGTTCCAGTCTCTGTGCTATACTTCTACCCTACGTATCGTTCGTTTCCAAGTCCAAGGAAGTAAAATTTCCTAGGAAGCAGATGCAGCAGTCATGCCTAATTTACAAAGAAATATAAAAGGGAAGTTAGTCTTCCCTTGACTATTTGATGATGCAGACTTCCTTCATTCCAAGGAAGTAACTTGATCAGGAGAGGGAGGAGGGATTCCTGTTTAGGGTCTTTCAATTATGGAACTTATTGTTCTCAAGAGCCTTTAATTTCACTCAGAATTTTATTAGTTGGAAGGTTATTTGCTTCCAATTTAATGGTTATTAGTTCTTTTCATATTCAGAAGTATGATTCTGAATGAACAAGCAAAAGTAGTTCAGTGAAAATCTATAGAGCCAGGTTATGCAAGTTATGTTCTCATATTTTTAACAATAAAATTTGAGCATTTAAATTTGAAAGGCCATTGTGCCCAAAAATTTGTATCAATTACCACCCACATCTCCTAATATCAGCTTCAACCAAGGCCCAGCTAGTTGAGTTGCCCTGAGTTCAATTGAAAATAATGCATTTAATCTAACTAACAGCAACATACCGAAAACAAAAGAAAGACTGGACAGTTGCCTTCTTTCTCCTTTGATTCACGATAAGCAGCATCTAGTTTTTTATTCCCATGTGGCGTGCTGGCCCAAACATTGTACTTAATGCTTTTATGAACATTATCTTCACTGAAAGACTTGATTATGAAGAACTTGGCCATTTCATAATCAGTAACAAAATCTAGCCTGTTATACAAATTGAGCTGAAATCCACAGCCAGCTGAATCATCTTTGCCATTACCAGAGAGAGAGCTTTGTTCAGTGGTCTTGCCCTTAATCTTGGAAGCCCTTGGTCCTCGATTGCGATCAAAACCAAGTGCATCATTAGGAGTGTAAACAGAATCATGATCCCTCTCTTTTCTTCTGCCCTTATCAAGGGTGAGATACCCCCAGTCATGAGCCCCTGAATAAGAAATGGAACCAATGCCAATATTGGAGCTCGGATAAGAGCCACGATGCTGGTAGTGTCCCACAAAGGAAGTTGGTGTTAGTCCATATTCATGCAACATCTGTTGAGAAATCTGCAATTAGATAATAATGTCCAAGGAACGTCTATGTTATCAAAGAATCAAAACGGTAACTACTCATTCAAAGCTGGGATAAGATTACGAATCATTTAACAGGTAAGTGCACCCATGCTGGCCAAATTCCTTATATAAGACCCATCATCAATTTTAACAAGTTGCTCCAATCCAGTAAATTGAGTTCTTCTAGAAATCATTAAGTGCAAAGTTCCCAGAGATAATAAATTTTACATCAAAACCTTAACGAAAAATATCATGATGAACTAGAAAATTAGAACTTTAAAACTCAAAACAAAACTACTTTTAAAATGACCCAAAAAAAAGGGTTTCCAAACAATTAAATAAAACTTTTAAGTTATTATTTCCTATACAACAAAGACAAAGGAAAATTGACCAATCTGAGAAGTTCCATTTTGCTTAAAATCTTTGAATGTAGGAGAACTTTCTCTTCTAATTCTCAAGAAACCCAACAACAAGCAAGGAAGGATGATAGGGAGGAACAAGGAAATGAAAAAGAAAAAAGACAAGACAGAAAACAAGCAAAGAGTAGGCAAGCCATACAGGAGTCTATCTATAATTGTCGTATTAACCACAGGGTAATTCCGACATGTACAACAGTATCATGATAATTCCAACAACTAGCAACCAATAGAAAAATAACATTTAGTTGTACAATTTTCAAAGAGCATGTTATTTATAGCTTATATCAGACATGAAGGCCTCTAATGCAGACAACTGAAGCTTTCATAAATCGTAAAAACTAAGTAAAAGCTGAAACATAGTGGAAATAAGAGTTTTGAAAGATGTGATTTTTTTTTTCTTCTTTGGAATATGGTTACTGCACATGCTAATAGAAATTTATGTGTTTCCTTTAAAAGTCATTTGCAACTTTGGGACTTTCAACTATACTAAAATATTTAATTTGTAGACCATAAATCCTAATTAGTAAATAATCTCTGTTCCATGAACTGGCTTAAAGACCCATTCAATATAAATTTGACTCCAAGCCAAACAAATATTACAAAGAACTCACCTATCACATTCTGCTTTGAGCAAAATATATTCAAACATATCACGATTTGAATTCAATGATAGCGTTCCATAAATGCATTTTCTCTATCTAATTTATGTCACTTTTCATGTTTGGCTATAAGAAAGAAAGAGTTAAAGGCACTCCCTTAGGAGCCAAAAATATTCAAGGTTAATCTGTTCTTAGCCAATATTATTACAGCATTTTTTATAATTCTCAACACCCACATTGATACATGGGTTGAGGAATTTTGCCAATTTATTAACTGATGTGCAATTTTTATCTCTTTTAGTTTGGTAAAGATACATCAATAATGTGGTTCTCATGCATGAATGGCACAAATTAATTGTTTGAAGAATTGAATGTAAAACCAAACAGAACTATTTGACACATCAGATACATAGGCTCTATAGCACAAAAGGATGGGGAAAGAGACAGGAATGTCAACCATAAGACTATAGCAGGATGAATGAAGTGGATAGGTGCTAGAGGACTTTGATTTTTTTTTTCTATATTGAGAAGTTACCACAGGAGTCATATGTTATTGCAAGATATTAGCCAACTTGAAGTTCTACAAAACTGGTTCAACCAACAATAATGTATAACAGAGAATGTTTAGTAGTAAAAGAAAACAGCACATACATATGATTAGCATGACATCATGGAAATGCTAAGATGGAAATATAGAAATAAAAAGATTAACCAGATAAGGAATAGAAGCATGCATAGAAGATGGAAGTGGCACATATAGAGAAAAAGGTAGTTTGAGATGATTTGAAGATGGCTTGAACTTTGAACATATGTATTTTATAGTGATCAATAAACATTGAGATGACCGAGAATGTTGAAGTTGTCAAACATAAGAAAACATGAGAGTGCAGGAAATGAAAAAGGATTTTGAGGCCTTAAATCTTTTTGAATATGTAACCCTAAACTGAGTGGACCAGAAGAAAAAGGATTCATACAGCCAAACCACACTAGTTTGGAATTAAGGCTTAGCGAGTTCAATCGAGCACATAATAATTTGTTCCTTCTATTTTCACTATATGCATTTTATGTTGGGGTCAATTGAAGCAGGAGCTGTATAATTCTATTGATAGTTATAATTATAATTATTTAGTAAGTTTAAGTTTCAATTTTCTTATTTTTAAGTGTTCCTAGTATTATTAGGATGTTTGTTTTAGTAATTTTGTCCAACTGTGACTAGGTTTTCTATGCCTCTAAGAGGCTTGTTATGTATTTCACTAAGAAAGAGCCAATTTTCTTTGGACTAAATTTTTTCCTTGTAAATTCAAGGATATTTAAGCTTATATGTGTTCTATACATGTTAGCAATCCGGAAAATTGAAATTGTGCTACATCCCGGCAAGGGCGAAGAGTAAATGTTGGAGCCCCCTCAATGACACCAAGTATGGCCCCAACTTTACCTGTTATATAGGCTTAAGGGTTGACTAATTTCGTGAGGTTAGCCTAAAGCTATGATTTCCAATTGCTCATAAAAGAGGGTGAATCCGGACAGGAGAAACACACATTTTTTCCAATGCAATCTATATATATATATATATATATATATATATATATATATAAGGATATAGTGGTACGAAATCTAAACAACATTGCAGCCCTCACAAAGTGGTAAAGTGATGATGCATTATGATATAATAGTCTGGTTACCATGACTAATGGAGTTACACTAAGATGTAAACAAGTGATAACAATAATGTAGACAACAGAGCCAATAATAATGGCAATAACTTTGATAACGAGGGCAACAACAATAATGCATGTTTTGAATGTTTCCATTTAGGAAATGCTAGAATTTCACACAATTAAAGTGTAACAAAAACAAACCTGTTGAGCATGGTGTTCATAAGGCCCAAGTATGCCTGTGGGCTGAGAATAGACTGGTGGAGATGTTAATGGACTAGAGCCATGTGTACCAGGCACATTCCCTCCACCAAATGAACCAAAATGTACCAAGTAACCTGATCCTTGCCCAAAAAGCAAGTTTTCACTGTTACTTTCTGATGTAACAAGCTCAGAAGATGAGAGAGAAACTGATGAAGGCACATTATTATGTGCATGTTGTGGATAGAAAGATGGTGGAAATGGAATCTGCTGTGGAGCGTATAACTGGCCTTCTAGCATAATAGAAGGCAAAGGTGTAGCAACTGGAGAATACTGCCCATATGCCACCTCAGGGTTAAAGCCATAACCAGAATGAAACATGAGAGATGGATTATCATTGTAGACAACCTGATTAATGTCAAGATAAAATGGTGAGTTTAAATGCCCAATGCCCAAATGGATAAAAAAAAAATGCAAGAATGAATGCATCATTCTCACCGGAGATATATGCAGACCATCTGCAGTATTAAGATATTGAGGATATCCATCCCAAGAGCCAGGGCTATTGCCATAACCTGAAGCCAAGAGCAAGTTGACACATGATCTCATTAATATTATCTTAAGAAGCAGCATTATAAAATAGAAGGGAAAAAAATGTTATATTTATCCCCGGTATTGTATTTTCATTTCAAAATAAATTCTGAAAAGAATAACAAAATATAGGCAGAAAACTCAGAAATTCCCTCAAAAGATGGATGTCTTTTATGAAAAGATAAAATCCGGTCAACATCTCAATGTATTCAAATAAAATGGAAATGCATAAAATTCTAAAATGTGAAAATAATAGGGTTAATTACCCAAAAATAAACCCAAGTTATAGTGGTGATTTCAAGTTAAAATGCTAATGTTTAACATGTTAGGAATGCCAACATAACATTATATATGTCTACGTGTACCAGATGTCAACTATCATTACATGCAAGAAATAAAAAAAATTGATAAAAAGTACAAAAATATTTTTCCTCACATTCCCACATTTATGTCTCAGTTCTTCCTCTATTTTCACACCTCTTTTCCTCTTTGATCAATATGCAAAAGCAAAAAAGATGCCTCCATGACTATCAAACCCCAATAGAATACCAACAACCTTATCTCCTAAATATTATACTGAAAGTAAAAAACAAAACCACATACCAAATGTCCAACCTTCCCTTCCTTTCCCATCTTCAAATTCCAAATCCAACACCCATAATGGATCTGTAAAATCATCTCTCTCTCTCAAAGCAGTCCTTGACCTCAGGACATTTGAATCACTTGACCCAATACTAGGAAAGTCCTCAGGCTCTCAATGGAAAAGGTGTGTTGGACTATGGAGATTTTGACATTGATTAGGTTTGATAGAGGAGGCCAACAATGATTATGTTTCACTGAGTGGTGAAATGGAGGGACCTAAATTTAATGCCTTTTGGTTAAGAAAAGGGAAAGATCGCATACATAGGAGTGGTTTCAGAACCAATGCCGTTTGATTCCAGGACATAGAGAGAGAGAGAGAATGTGAGAAATGTTGTATATAGCATAAGGAATGATTTTTAGGTTTTTCAAATTTTCAAAATCACGCATTTTCTTTAATTCTTAAATGAGCACTTATTAATTGTTCATTTTTATTTATGTTCTCCCAACCAATCAATACCTGCCACATGTGTCTGCAATAAATATGCTAATATACATACATAACATAAGGGGTTCAAATTGTAATGTTTTAATCATTAAGATTTAAAGTGAAACTACCCTTTATAAGTTGGGCTTTTTTATAAATAATCCTATAACATATTTAACATTGGCACTTCCTCCACAAGTACTCTTTAAAACTCAATGACTTTAATTAGTAATAATAAAATCAAAGTATAAATATGGTTACCGCCATATGATATTGTCTGTTCATGTGTAGCATAAGTATTGAATGGTGGTACAATGCTAAGATCTCCACCAGCATCCAAGGATCGCGTCTGATTCACAGCATTCCTTGGTGGCCTTCTGATAGCTACATCTGGAGAAGGATTCGCTGAAACAATCCTTTCATCTTTGGGCAAAAGTGGCTGATAATATTACAAAATAAAGAGCTAATGGAACACATTCATCTAAACTTACCAACACCAATATGATGAAAGCAAACTATCAAAAGAATTCACAACTAAGTACCTGCTCAGTCACATTATCTCGCTTCGCTGGTGCCTCTCCTACATCCAATTTTAAAATGCCAAATGAAATACACATAAGAGAGCAAGTAGATTATTTACACAGAAAAAAGAAATAAAAGTTCTTTCATGCATAGACCACACTTTTTGACCATAAAATATGTGATGGATTAGATGCCATAAGTGGGTGGATACTTAATTTCTTAAACCCAGTCAGAATGTCAACTAAATGCGACAGCAATTACAGAATCCATAACCCAGACAAGAAGAACAAAAAGACTTCAACGATAATAATTTGACCCAATAAATAAGAAAACCCTATGCATGAGACATAAAATTGACCATAAATAAACTACATTTTCCTCGGAAAAATAAACCAAACTACGAAGCAATAAAAATTTCTAAAAATTGAAGTTCCAGTAAATAACAAAGACAGAAGAAGGAAACAAATTTTATCGATCAATAAATAAAGAAAGGTAGGGTTTTACACAGCGAAGTACGAACACTCGTAGAGAGTTATACTTCTGAACCCAGAAAAACAAAAAATAAAATAAAATAAACACAGTTCATGCATAGAGAGAGAAATTTATGTATTACCGGTAGGGGTGGTTCGTTGATGATCCTCTGGAGAAGGCGAGTCCATGAATTGAATCAGAGATCTGAAGATTTTGATTTGAATATAAACAAAAACCCTAAACCTCAACTATTGAGAGGAAAAATTGAATAAACCGCTAAAAAGTTCAATTGTTTAATTTTGAAATTTGAGGAAAATCGAAGACAAGAATGGTTTTTTGGAGGGTTTGCGATTTTTGGATTTTGGAGAATATCAAGACACGGCTCATACAACCAAAATTGCCCGCGCGATGCTGTGTCTGTATCTTTTAGTCTCTTTTTTTTTTTCAGTTTTTCTTTAAATAAAAATGGAGTATTTTTTGGAAAAATATATATAATAAAGCTAAATTAATTTATTTGTCATTTCAAAATTTCAATTATTAAATTCTTAACCTTTCCATCCATCCAAACAAAATAAAAATATTTTCAATTTTCTTTTTCTTTCATCTTATCTTTGAGAAGGAGTAATTATATTATTGATCTATAAATTTTCTTAACCAAATTCTACTATAAAGATACCTCTATTTTTTAACTTTAATTTTTATTATCATTAATTAAGTGTTTAAACAAACAAATCCATTTCAATCAAAGTACATTACAACTATATTTTTTATTATTTAAATTGGTTTTATCACACAATGCAAAAATTATTTAAATAGCAACTTTCTTTAAAGTTAAATTTATATGAAAAAATGTTATTAAAAGTTAAATTCATATAAACTTATATTATTAATTTTTATCTGTCATTATATTTTTGTAGGTTTTAATTAAATTATGTATAGATCAACATATTGATAATTGTTTATAAGTAATTTTTTTTTTTAGTTGATTTATGTATATTTTTTATATTATTTTAAAATATCAAAAAATAATATATAATTTTAATAAAAATAATACTAATTTATGTATGTTAAATTATTTAAATAAATATAAATTAAATAAAAAATATAATTATAATCGTTGAAAAATATAATGCTATATATTATCAAATGTTAAATAAGTCAATAAAAAATTTCATATTTTAGTTTATTGATAATTATTATTTATATTCAATCAATAAAATAATTATAAATAGTGAAGCAATAAGAATAATAATTTAATAATTCAAGTTTATATAAAATCTATTTACAAGTAAAATTTAAAATTTAATATTATAAAATATAAATTATGAATATTTTAATTATTTGTTAATATTTTTAATTTTTCAATTAAGATTAATAAATTTAGCAATAAGTATGATTTATAATATAATTTTTTAATTGAAAGTAAGAGGTAGAGTTGAAAAGAAAATAAGACTTGTATTAAAAAAATAAAATTTTAAATGGGATTATAAATTTACATATCTCTTATTTTATTTTTTTATTTTTTTTTTTTGCTATATTCTTAATTTTAATGTCGGAATATCATTAAAATATACATAAATTTAATACAATATCTATAGAAATATAAGAAGAAGTCATTAACACGTCAAAACAAATATTGACCAAAAAACTAATAACAAAATAAATTAAAAGAATATATAAATATAAAATTAAACTATCAAAGTACAAAATGAAGAAAATTAAAATAAAATAATAAAAAACATAAAAATAAATATTATCGAATAAACAAAGATGTGATGAATTAATATTGTGAAATAAATGTAAATATAAGAGAAACAATGATCTTATCAATATGAATTATCGTGAAATTAATTATTATAATCACTATCAAAATATAAATAAGAATATAATTAAAATTATTAAATTATATGTGGCTAAACTTTTTGAGAGGTGTAAATAAAAGATTGTAAAATATAATGCAAATTTTATCCTTGTTAGAATTATTAGAATAATAATATGTGATTATGCTAATAATTAGGGATTGTGTTTGAGTAATTGTAGGCATATAATTTGTGATTATATTTTTTTTTATATATGTTTCTTTATTTAGCCCAATTTATGTGTATATAATATTGATCTAGCTTGAAGGAATAATTAAGTAAGCTAAAAAGTTTCAACCATTTTTTTCTATATTCTTTCTTCTACTTTCTATTTCATCATGGTATCAGAGCCTCAATAGGTTTGATTTCTTCTTCTCTGTCCCCAATTTCTATTTTCTCCTTCACAAGAAATAGTCTCGATTTCTGTTTTTCTCAAACAATCTTGATTTCTCTCAAACCCATATTACAACTTCAGTTTTTGACTTCACAACCTATCTAGGGAGACTCGCCATCTTCCAGCGACCATAAAACCAAAAGATTATCGCCGAAATCCTCATTGATAATGTTCAGACGCCACCACTGTCAGCCACCTTTTGATACACGAGCTAGCGCATGATAGAGCGTCCGATGGTCTCTGGCTCTCAATTCTCTTCTTTTTGGCATCGACCAATCATAGGGAGTATAACCCAGTGCTCATATTCTCTTTTCGATCAAACACCAATCGATTTTTGGTATGACCAGTAGATTTTCAGTTTGACTAGTGATTTTTCGGTATGACCAACCATTTTCCTATTATGTTCGGTGATTTTCAGGCTGCTAAGTGGGTTTCTAATTCTTTTGTGCTATTTTCAATCCCACACTAATGGTTGCTACTGGAGAATCTTCAAACTTAGGTGTTAAACCCCTTTTCTCTTCTATTGCTAATTTCCTAAATATTACTACTATAAAATTGCAAGGCAATAGCAATTATGTATCATAGTTTACATCAGTAGAACTCTGGTTTATAGGTCAAGGATATGATGACCACCTAACTAAAAATGCTAGTGATATAGATACAAAAGACAAAGCCACCAGGACTAAAATTGATGCATAATTATGTAGTTTATTATGGCATTTCCTTGACCCAAAATTGTTTACCTTATTCCAATCTTGTAAAACCTGTTGCAAAGTCTGGATTAAAACTCATACATTGTATACTAATAATATACATTGAATATATAAAATTGTGTCTAATATGGTTTACCTCTAGCAAAATCACCAAGACATGTTTAGTTATTTAGGGCATGTAGAAACCTTAAAAGATGAATTCGACTTTATTATGCCCATATTTGATGATGTTGTTGAACAGGAAAAATAAAAGAATAAATTCTTAATAATCTTGGCTTTAATTGGATAACGATCAAATCTTGGACCTATACAAGATCTGAAAGTCCATTTGGCAACCAAGAGGGAGTGAATTGGTTGGAATGATAAATTATGGGCAAATTAAAATTTAATAAGATGAAAGAAGAAAGAGAAAAATCAAACACAAGAATTTTATAGTGGTTCAGTCAACACTTGCCTACGTCCACTCCTCAATATCACACTTGAGTATTTTACTTGATCTTTTTATGGATGCAAGATCAAACTCAAGTGTTTAAACTCACACTCAGACCTTATAATGTGTTTTCAAAGGCTCACACTTCAAACCTTCACAAGTGTTTTATAAGAGGCTTA
This sequence comes from Aleurites moluccanus, assembly GCA_948193065.1. Classification (NCBI taxonomy): domain Eukaryota; kingdom Viridiplantae; phylum Streptophyta; class Magnoliopsida; order Malpighiales; family Euphorbiaceae; genus Aleurites; species Aleurites moluccanus. The sequence continues at coordinate 59,765 of CANXYC010983247.1, forward strand.
CACTCAAACCTATACAAGTGTTTTACTAAGATTCACACTCAAACCCTTAAGAATTACAAGAGATGAGAACAAGAAAAATCCCCTTTAATTTTTTCCCAACTCTCAAACAATCAATGAGTTTTAACCAACTCAAAAATTTACAGCTAATAGCTTACAAAAATGGTTTTACAATAAATAAGCTTTTCAAGCCATAAATATGAACGATTGGTGTAATAGCTCAATAATAAGTTCTCAATTGTTATTCTCTTGATTTTAAGCTTCCCACCAACTCATATTTTTAGTCTTGAATGAAATACAGTCGTTTGGTTTCATTTAATGCCAAAAAGTGTAGTTTATAGCTTTTCCAACGGCTAGTTTTTATTATTGATTTTTTAGAATAGTGGGGCTACTTAAAGTGTAGCGAGCGCTACTTAGCTCATTTCCCTAACTTGAGCTACTAGACCTTCTGGACTTTTCAGTAGCAACTGCGTCTGATTGGTAGCGGATGCGACTTCATTTCTTTATATCTTGAAATATACAACTCCAAATTATGCTCCATTTTTTTGTTGGAAACTTTCAGATTTCTACTAAAACTTTGTAGTTTATAAAACTCCAAAATCATCTATATTCATACCCTAAAAAATTCAAACATTTTATTGCTCAAATCTGCAAGACAGTTTGAGCATGCTTCATTAATTTTTCAATTTCTCCATCCTTAGAAATCAAAATAACTTGATTCTTTTTCTATATGCAAATGAAAGTAGACATCCAAACTTCAATCATAGAATATTATATAAAAATTCTTCCTCTATAATTCTCAACAATATTTTAAAGTTGCCTTAACTATTTTGTCCTAGTTTGTCAGGTTTAGCATAATTCATTTAAAAGTCCATATCTTCCTTTTCCAAGGTCCAATGCTTAATCTAATTTATGTTCTCAAAATTAGACCTCCATATCTTTCCATCCATATATAGTTTATCATTTGAATTAATCTACACAAGATGCAACATTTTATTGAACTTGCTGATTAATTGGATATGTTAAACCTATGCTTTGGCAATGGTCATGATCTTTCATGCCTTAAACAACTTAAATAAATTGTTAGCATAATTAATACATTGATATGTTTTGTTATCATCAAAATTAACATCAAACTCAAAGGGGTCCAACAAGATCAAATGTTGATAAATTCAACAATCCCTACCTTGGAAGATGTATGTGCACATTTATTACGTATCTCTATTTCTAACACTAATGAAGTTGAGTCATCTATATTAGCTGTACAATATCAATAGGGTAATAGTGGTACTAGGAAATGGAAAGGTAAAAATTCAAAGTCGCATTATACTTATTGTGATAAATCAAAGTCGCATACCTGAGACACTTGTTGGTCATTACATGGCCGACAACTGCAACAAAGTACATTAATACAGGGAAAAATGTTACTCAAAATCAGCTTACTAATACAAGCCACAACGTTGCTCATTTAGTCCAGACTAGTGGAGATGGACTCCTTCCATTACCTGAAAAACCACCCAGTTCCATTACATTGACTGAATATGATTACAGTGAGTATTTACAATTTTAAGCCAACAAACAACAAACTCAACAGTTATTTTATTCTAGCACTTCCACTGCCTATTTAATCAAAGCAACAAATGATATTTCTTGAGTACTTGATTTTGGTATTTTTATAATAAGAAACTTTTCTCTCACTTTTCCTCTCCTCCAAATCTTTCTACTGTCACTTTAGCTAATGGCTCTCAAATTATGATTAAAGGAATTGGAGAAGCTCAACCTCTATCTTCAATTCCTTTGACCACAGCTTTTTTTTTTTTTACCCTAGAGTGTCCTTATAATTTGATCTCTATTAGTAAACTGACAAAATATTTAAATTTCATTGTGTTATTTTTGGCTGACTTTTTTTTTATGCAGGACCGTCATACAGGGAAGATGATTGGAGTATGATAGGAGTTGCAAGAAATGTACTACCTCTCTACATCAAAAAACCATCATTGCCTTCACTTTCGATGCTTCTGCTGAACTCCTTCACAGTCAGTTTGATCATCTAAGTCTTGCAAAGTTCAAACAACTAGTTCCTTATTTTTCGACTTTGTCTTCTTTTGAATGTGAGTCATGTCAATTAGGTAAACAAACTCGTGTTGATTTTCCAAAACGTGTCGACAATCGAGCCATATCTATGTTTGAAGTTGTTCACTCAGACATATGGGTTCCAGTTGTGTTAGTTTTGTTTTAGGTTGCAATTACTTTGTTATTTTATTGACGATTATTCACAATGTACTTAGTCATATTTAATGAAAAATCGTTCTGAAGTCTTCTCTATATTTCAAAATTTTCATGCTGAAATTAGTAATCAATTTGGAGTACCTATTAAAAAATTACGTAGTGATAATACTAATGAATATTTCTCTCACTATTTTACCCAGTTTTTATCTTCTCAGGGCATTATCTATTAATCGTCTTGTGCTCATACTCCACAACAGAATGGAGTAGCTGAATGAAAAAAATTGGCATCTTATTGAAACAACCGACACTTTAGTTATTCATTGTCATGTTCCTTTTTGTTTTTAGGGGAATGTTGTTCTCGCAGTATGTTATTTGATTAATCAAATGCCTTTTTCCATATTACAAAACAAAAGTCCTTATTCAATCTTGTTCCCAAATCAAGATACCTATAGTCTTTTCCTTTGGATTTTTTATTGTACGTGTTTTGTTCATAATCTTACTCCCGGCAAAGATAAACTTCAATCTAAATCAATCAAATATGTATTCTTAGGATATTCTTATCTCCAAAAAGGCTACAAATGTTATGACCCAACCACATACAAGTTCTTTATTTCAGCATATATAACATTTTTTTATACATCCCCATATTTCTCTCATGGTCAAGATAAACAAGATTTCATTCCTGAAGTCCTACCTGCTCCTATTATCCCTATTCTAGAAACAACTCCTTCACGACCTCTACAAGTTTACTTACGCCGTCCTAATCCCCAATTTTGTTATTCATGATGATGCAGGTACATTACCAAGTGACTCATCTCTTGCTCCTACAACGGTCATGCCTTCACTTCCTACACTACCTCTCATTGCCCTTCGTAATGTTACGCGTCCCATTTATAATTTTCTCAGTTACCATCGTTTATCTCCTTCATATTATGCATTTGTCTCAAATTCATCTAATGTTTCCATACCGAAGACCTCTACAAGTTTACTTACACCGTCCTCATCCCCAATTTTGTTATTCATGATGATACAGGTACATTACCAAGTGACTGATTTTTTGCTCCTACATCATCTCCTACAACGGTCATGCCTTCACTTCCTACACTACTGTCACAGCCTAACTTTAAACTATGACGGTTCTAGGGTACGGGTAATGCCTAAGCCACCAGTACCACGAAGAACCCATGCTTAAACAATTACATTCATTACTTAACCTGTGATACATTTTAGGTCATAATTTTTTTTAAAAAATATCATATTACCAAACATGCATGCTGAAAAACTGACAGAGTCTCTTTTGAAACTCTGACTTAAGCTATCCGCAAAACATATAAAAAATACACTCCCAATATATCATACATCCCCTTATATCCTCCATTTATCAATTGCAACTCAAATTGCACTTCAATAATTTCATCCATATCATATATCACATGTACATTTTATCTCAAACTCATATATCATATATATGTACAATATATACACATATTCATGTAATAACATTTTATCATTGATCATTTAACATCTTACTTAGGTCAATTCAAACCTCTATACATTATATACCAAGGAACTCTATACACTGGAGGGACCTCAATACCTACATCTGATCCAAGGCTGGAGATGGAATAGCCAATGGATAACTTCTTTACTGAGGTCCTGAAAACATTGAACCATTAAAATGGTGAGTATAACTTTATACTCAGTGAGTCATAATATATATATGAGTATGCAATGATATTCATGATAGTCATATTTATCCATTAATGATCTGTAGATAGAAATGCTAATGGTAGCATGAAGAAATACAAAGTATGGATTATAATGCATATAATATAA
>CANXYC010983258.1:0-16443 GCA_948193065.1 Aleurites moluccanus
GGCAGAACATTGGCATAATGTATATGTATGAGATTTGGCATGAAGTATGATGGCTTAACATGAATGAACTTGTGTGTTATATGAACTATTAGTATGAATAAGGTTTATGAGCATAAGAAATAGACCTAGATGTAATCTAAAGGCATGGAACTTGTGTTGGATGTATAAGCTAATTTGTATTAGGGGTTCATCGAGGTACTGGTAGCCACAGGCGAATCCTGTATCATTAGACCGTCATGGCTCCTTGGTTTGGGTCGTGACATTTAGCCTGTTGAGATGATGACCCTTATTATATACTCCCTCCGTTCCACAAAAATATCCTATTATAAAAAAATAACTCACATAATAAATAGTATAATGAATGAGAAATTAAAATTTAACGTAGTTCAATGTAAGTCTACTCCACAAAATCAATCTACTAATAAAAATTACAAATATAATTACTAATAATCACAAAGACACTCTATCCATGCACTTTGTATTTCTCCACAACAACTTAACTTTTCTAAGTTTCTACTATAATCTATAATTAATCAACTTCATTATCCTATATATAGGCTTCCAAAACAAATCTAATTCTACACATATGTTACTTTATTTATCCAAATCCAAGTTCAATTTGGATACTAAGTTAAATACTTTTTTCATCATTATTAAGGAAATCCTTTTCCTATTAGAAATTTGAGACAAAATCCTAACAATCTCCACCTTGACTCAAATTCCATCAAATCTTCAATTCTTGGCCCCACCATGTGCTACACCATCAATAATTTTGCTACCAACTAATATGTAAAGATATCTTTTTCCAAGCTTTTCACCCTTCATAATCACAAGAGCTCATCAGTTCACTCTCATGACTCCACTTGTCATGGAATATCTATAACCCAAAGAATCCAACTTACCCACAGAAATTAAATTTCTCTCGAACTTAGAAATATATCTCACATCATTAAAAGTCCTCACCTTGCCATCATGCATTTTAATTTTCACTCTACCAATACCTTTAATCTCTATCTTCTCATCATTGGCTAGTTTCACGCATTCATCTTTGCACTCTTCAATTTTATCAAACCATTCCTTTTTTTAGTAAATATAGAAAGGGCAAGCGAAATCCATCACTCACTCATCACATAATGGATCCATTATATTTTTCTTTTCATCAATCTTAATGGTAAGTACATCAGTATCAAAAGAACCATTATTTTTAATTGCAAAATTTGCAAAATTATTATTTTTAACTACAACATTTGGAGACTTACCACTACTTTTCGTAAATTGATTGAATTCTACAAAGTCTTCTTTCATCTTCCTACAAAAATATTGGAAATGTCCATTCTCATTATAATAATAAAATTCTTTGTCAGAATAGTCTACTCGTGGTCTTGAACTTAAACTTGATTTACTATTTTCTTCATATCTTTTTTTTTTGAATTACTTCTACTATGACTAGTACTCACTATAAAAGCTTCACCTTCATTATTGCTTCTTGGTACCTTCAATTTAACATGTTCTAAAATTGCAGCAGTAACCTCTTCTATCGTCTTTGACTTCTTTCTAACTGTTATTGTAATCACTAAACTTTCATAAGACGATGGGAGAGATACAAAAAGGATTATTGACTCATCTTCATTCTTTACACCTAAACTAGCCAACCGAGTAATTAATCTTTTAAAGGTATTAAGGTGGTATTGAATATCAATACCTTCATCCATCTTCAATCCATATAATTCTTTCTTCAAATATAATTGATTGGTGAGCAACTTCGACATATAAAGCTCTTCTAATTTCTTCCATAAGCTAGTTAGAGAACTCTTATTCAACACATCATACTTCACATTAGGAGCTAAGGCCAATCGAATTTTACTTACTACCCTTTTTTGTAAATCCTCCCATTCTTCATCTTTTAATGTCGGTGGCTGCTTTTCTTTCAAAATTTTAATTAATCCTTTTTATATAAGGATATCATTCACAGTACTTTGCCACAAACTAAAATTATTTTTCCATCAAATAGCTCTACCTCGAATTTTGATCCATCATTTCCATAATTTATGACATCTCGAACAAGCAACTCTTATACCAGTTGTTATAAAAAAACATTTCGCATAACAAATAGTATAATGAATGAAAAATTAAAGTTTAATGTGATTTGGTGTAAACTTACTCCATAAAATCAATATACTAATAAAAATAATAAATACAACCACTAATAATCACAAAGGCACTCTACCCATGTACACTAACTTAGCTTATCTAAGTCTCTACTACAATATATAATTAATCAACCTCATTATTCTATATATAGGTTTCCAAAATAAATCCAAATTCTACATGGATGCTACTTTATTTATCTAAATCCAAGTTCTATTTGGATACTAAGTTAAATACTTTTTTTTATCATTATTAAGGAAATCTTTTTCCTATTAGAAATTTGAGACAAAATCCTAATATGTCCTAATTGCAAAATGCATAATTATTAAGAATTTTTTTTTGTTTATTTTAATCTTCTAATTCATTTATTACTTTCATCTCCCTTTACCTTTCTAATTCTCTCATATTCTATATATAATAATTATAATTTTTATTTCCAACATATTTTTTAATGAGGGTATTATTGTAATATTAAGATAAAATCTAGTTTAGATTAAGAAATGAAATAATTAAATTAGGATATACCAAAAAAAAAATTAAGACATTTATTGTGAGACTGAGGGAATAACTTGATTTGAGCATATCTAAAATTTTGTAGTGATATGGATATATTATTGTATATGCCTTGAATTTTTGGATGAATTTCAACCTGAACTAAAATTTTTAGATGGCAACCTTATTTGGAAATTCTTGATGAGCTTTTTAGTGGTAGGAGATAAAACATTCAACATAATTTAGATTAGGAATTACAAAATTTTCATGAGATAATTATTTGTATGATCTATGATGTTGGGTGTATTATAGTTATGGTACTGAGAGATTCTCTTTTAAGTTTGTACTTCCAATGATTTATTAGTGAATTTTTGCTCTCCCTTACCTGTAGATATAGTCCAAATGTTGAGCCTCATTTTGACATTTAAAAAAATATATATATCACTTGGAATGTCAAGCAAATTCTGGTTTTGTTGAGGTATGCACTTATTTGTGTGTTTGTAACTCTATATACCTTTTATATTGCATATATACATGTATTTTTATACAGACCCACATACAAATATGATGTTCTTGTTTGGATTTCAGGTCCCAAATCTCATAGGGAGTATTTTAGGAATCATATAGTTGGCATTAATATTGTCACTATAAAATGAAATCCTTAGAAGACTACAGAGAATCATTGATAGTTTCATATGCATAAATAGACATACTAGCAAAAGGAGAGATAATGCACAAATGTTTGCCTTAATTCAATTGTTCATTTTTTACTGAAATTGGACTATGTGTGAACTTTAGACGTACTACAGCAGTGAGAAATTCATATATGCATGGAGTGTCATGGCATACGGTTTATCATAGCACTTTGTCGCTTGATCTTTATTTTGCGTATTTGATATTGAATTGATTTTTTATAAAATATTCTAACAAATACTATCCTTATACTACAAATAATTTTCTTGAAAATGAAGCATAACGAATCATAATATAATGAGACTGCATGGATTTGATTTTTATTGCCAATATATTGTTCCTTAGATTGTTGTTTTCGTCAATTTTTACATGTTTATGAAATGCAAGAAACACATCTAAAACTAGAACTTGTATTTTTGGACTTTGTTAGAGATAGATAGATTTTCTTCCTATATTGTAGAATATCTACTTATATTAAGGATTCTGTTGTAACTTGGAATGCTTATTTGCTTTGTATTTGTTTCTCTTTTATAGCTTTATTAGATATGTATAAATAAGGTTGTACTTCTTTGATTAATTTAAGAAAAATACAAACATCCCACAATAATCTTAATATGATATCAGAGCTAATACTCCTACGATATCTATAAGTTTTTTTCTCCCTTATTTTTTTCTTTTTCTCTGCACCTCCAACAACCCTTGTTTCTTTCGTATTCCCCAGTCCTTCATAATTCTTTTCTAATAGCTTCTATTACTCCTTCATCCTCTAACCAAATTTCTTCTCTTCCCTCTACCCACACTCATCAAAATTTCTCCATAAAATTAACGAACAAAAATTATCTAGCTTGAAAAACTCAATTTATTCCCTTTCTTAATTATTAAAAACTCACCTCTTTTATTGATGAAACTACTCAATCTCCTCCTTTAACTATTTTGAGTACTGGTGAAAATCCTCATGAAATTTCAAATCCTGCATATAAAACATGATTTTTACGTGACCAAATGTTTCATTCATGGTTACTCTCATCTTTTACTTAGGAAAATTTTCCATATGTGGTTAGCCTTACTATATCTTTATAGGTATGGCAGGCTCTTGCTCATGCTTTTGGAGCAGTTAATAAGAATAGTCAACTTCAGCTTAATATTGAGTTACAAAAACTCAAGAAGAATGATTTATCTATTAGCTCTTATCTCAACAAAGTCAAATCTCTTACAGATGAATTATAAGTTGAGGGAAGGAAAGTTTTCCCTGCTGAATTTAATGCTATTATTTATCGAAATATTTGGAGTAAGTATCATAGTATTATTACCGCTCTTAATCTTCACCCAACTCCAGTCCCATTTCATAAACTTCATGGGCAACTTGTGGCTCATGAAATTCTTCTAAATAGTATGAATACTCTTGTTGCTAATTATCTAAACAGGTATGGCCTATCTACCTTCTCCATGTTATAGTCATTGTCCACCATGGACAGACTACTGCTAACTCCATAACAGCAGCAGCTGCTGATGTCATAGCAGTAGCCTCCTCAAGCATCACACTAAGCTTCCTTATTCAAACTGAATTTCAAACGTGGTTTTCAGGGACCTTATTAGATTTGTGGCATATACAATCACACTGTTGATTATTGTCGTCACTGGTACTCTAATACTTCTTATTGGCAGTTTCAACCCCAAGCTAATTTTACCTTTTCAAGTGGAACTTATCTCTTTTATTACAATAATCATGGTTGTGATCATCATCTTTGGTATCCTGATATGGGTGCGAATTCACATGTTAAACCCAATATCTCCACATCGAGCAATGTTTCTGAATACAAATGGGGTGATCAATTGCATGTCGGGAATGGTCAAGATTTGCAAATTTCTCATCTTTGCAAAGTTTCTTTTCCTTATTCATATGGTTCCTTAAATATAAATAATATGTTATATATTCCTCATATAATTAAAAATTTGCTTTCAGTTAATCAATTCACCAAAGACAATAATGTTTTCTTTGAATTTTGGCTAACTCATTTTTCTATCAAGGATTAGGAAACTAATAAACTACTCCTCTGTGGCCCAAATAGGAAGGGCTTGTATGTGATGTGTCAACCACGTGCTCAAAGAAAGGAGGTGCATTCTACGAATACATCTCCACCATATGAAGATTGGCTTGTTAAACTCGGTCATCCTAATATTAGAAGAGTCAAATAAGTTGTTAAAAATTTTAATTTAGGATCTTTTGTTAGTCACAGTTCTATTTATCATTCCTGCTTTTTAAGAAAATTACATAAATTACTATTTTTGACTGTTACTCATTCAAGTTCTCAACCTTTTGAAATAATACATTCTGATGTTTGGGGACCTGCTCCTATGTTATCTCACTCTGGTCATCGTTATTTTGTTATTTCTATTGATGATTTTAGTTGGTTTACATGGATTTATTTTATGAAAAATAAAAGTGAGGTTTTAGCTATTTTAAACAGTTTGAATCTTATATTTTGCATCAATTTCAAACCCCAATTCGCGCTTTTCATTCTAATTGGGTGGTGAATATCCAAGTTTAAATAAATATTTTAAACAAGTTGGTATTGTCACGACCCAACCTGGGAGCCGTGACGGTCCTAGGGTACGGGAGTTGTCTAAGCTACCAGTACCACGAAAAACCTAATTAACTGTACTATATGGCATGCAATTCATGTAATCAGCTTAAATAGCTTAATAATACTGTAGAAATTTCGACAGTATCTCCTTTATAATATGACAATGCCCAGCTGTAAACATGCAAATAAACTTCCAATATACTTTATAATCATCCATACTCAAATCAATGATCCCTCTGGATCTCAAATAACAACTCAATATATGTATCTGTATATCAAACTATATCCATACATAGCATAATATATATATATATATATATATATATATATATATATATATATATATATATATATATATATATATGCAAAACCATAGATATACAATCACACACATATATATGCCACTCCTTAGATTACAGTACCATAGAACCTCTATGTTGTACAATTATTTATATATACTTTTGGGACTGGAATATTACATGTCATTGTCACGACCCAACCTGGGAGCCACGACGGTCCTAGGGTACGGGTGATGCCTAAGCTACTAGTACCGCGAAGAACCCAAATAACTATACTTTATGGCATACAATTCATGAAATAAGCTTAATAATGCTGCATAAAATTAATGACATGTCAAACAATTCAATATCAAGCTTAAATAGCTTAACAATTCTATAAAAATTTGGGCAGCATCTCCTCTATAAAAGGACTATGTCCAGCTGTAAAACATGCAATAAACACTTCTAATATACTTCAACAACCATACTCAAATCAATGATCCCTCTGGATCTCCACTAACATCTCAATATATGCATCTTTTTGTCATACTTCATTCATCCATAGCATCATTATATATGCAATATAAATACTATCACATACATATACATGCCCCTATTTAATTTACAGTACCATGAAACCTCTATATTGTATAAATATTTACATATACTCTTAGAACTCGAGTATTACATGTCTCAAGTAGCATAATTCCAAGGCGGGGATAGGAAGTGCCAATGGAATTTGTGCCTCACAACAGACCTGAAAATATAAACCACTAAAGGGGGTGAGTATAAAAATACTCAGTGAATCTATACATATAAAAATGTAGTAGATGATCATTATACCATGTTTGCCCATATATGGCCTGTAGAATCAATATAAAATAACAAGTAAAGGAAATAACAAGTATCTGTATCAATATCCATATGAGTATTCATATAAATATTCAATGTACAAATCAATGCACATATGATATAACAGGATTGGGTCCAGTAATAAGAGTAATCATACTGTCTGTAATAGGCACAATAATAAAGTGCATAATTCACTACACGCAAAGGGGATCAGCCTTTACGACTAGAGAATATTACACCCTCCCTAGCATGGGTCAATTTATTTAATACTAGAGAATATTACACCCTCTCTAGCAAGGGTCAATTAATTTAACACCAGTGTATACACGGTCGATGGAATTTTCACTACACCATCGATGTAGTCTTGTTATAATACCATATGGATGTGTCTCCATATAATCATCAAAAATAGCATAAATAAAACTTATATAGCTATAGAATGATCATATATAGACTTGTGATGAATAATGGAACAATTTTGGATAATGTCAAAAAAATACCCGGCGGGGCCCAGTTGCGCTGCAGCAACTGACACTCGCCGTTACGGGTCCGTTTTGGGATTTTTACATAGTTTTTGGTTAACTATATTACCAAAGGACTTAGGTTGACCATGAGGTACCATTTCAAAACTTAGGTCAAGACTAGATGATTGGGCCAAGTGGTGGCCCAATTGGCTTTCTGGATTTCATTTTATAAACCGACAAAGTTTAGGTTATTTTAAGTCATTTCGGTGGGCTTATTTACGGGCCAATTTGCACTGTTTGTGTTTTTGGATATCAAACTCTATTTTATTATTTCAAATGAAATATTATAGCATATATGATGCAAATCATGCATGATTATACATATAGACTCACCTTTAATGCAATTAAACCACTTTAGCCCCCAATGCTGCTCTCGAGCCCTAATCGGCCCGCTGTTCAACACTCTGAGCTGGAGTACTTGACGGTTCACCTATTTACCACATATAACACTCCGGTAAGACTTTAAAACATCACAAAGTATATCATTCACATAAATAGACATCAAGCATACACTGTATGCACTATAAATTTCACTTTGCACAATTTACACTATTTCCATTCCTTTATATATAAACACCTATCTATCATCACATTTGACTTATATTACACATATTCATCATTTATATATCATATTAACAACTCATATACACTTAGTTCATCATTTCATATCAAACATACACCATATTCAAGTTTATCTTTCAAGTACTTATATAAATCATCTTTTATACATCTAATCTTATACATTTCCATCATTTTCATCGCTTAACCATATTCAAACACTTCCTTCCTAATCACATTAGCCTAACATATTAAACTAACAAACTCAATATGGTTCCACCAATATGAAATTCATTCCATTCATCCATTTTTCAATGCCATTCAATTATACAATATTAATATACATCAATTACATAACATTCAATCATTTAAACCTATTAAACATCCGACATAAATCATCATTTAAGCACCTGAATGATTCGACCAAAATAGTGCTTCATCCAAATCAATTTCTTTCCATCAATTGATCACCAATTCATAATATACACATCAAATATACACCATTCCATCATTCAAACCTATAAAACACCAAAGTATCAAACCATTTCTTAGTCACACATGGTTCGGTCAACTTGAATTTCCATTCAAATGGATTTTTTTCAATCATTTAACCACTAATTCACATCAAATACACATCATTTGAACAAAAAGATCCATTAAAAACACACTTTGATTCATATTTCTTCCTATTAGGGTTTTGGTTTCCAACTTTTGATTTTCCTTCCATCCAAAACATGTTTTTGGTACTAATTAACATCAAATAATATCTTAAGAACATAATTGAACCAAAAGAATTGAAAAAACACTTACTTTCCAACTAGTTCTTCAAAATCTTCAAAGGATTGATTTGTCACTTTTTCTTATTTTTCCTTTGAATCTATGGATATATTTGTGTTTAGAATGATGGAATTAACATGTTTCCATCAAAAAATGAAAGAAAACAACAAGATTTGGTATAGATCAAGGTTGGTCGAAAGTTTCAATAGAGTAAAGAGAAAGTTTAGCTTAAGAAAGATGATGAATGATGAAGAGGTGGGAAAAATCTATATAGAAATCAAATGGTGTGATCCAATGCTTTGAGTTTATGGTACATATGGTGAAACCTAGCTATTCAACCATTTATTCCTTCATCTTTTCATCCAATGGTTAGATTTAGATGAGCTTACAAGGATTCCATAGGTTTGCATACACTATATAAGTCCATAATGTATAGGAAAAGACTAAACTACCTCTAGTTCAATTGAAATCCCAAATCGAGCAGCTTTGTCTGGGATTATTTTCTACCAGGTTTAATTCTCCAACAATTATTCATTTAAACATAATATCATCATTTTTATGTCCTAATATTATTTTCTACCTTCAAATATGCCATTAATTTCATAAAACTCGAAGGGGCGTAAAATGACCATTTTGCCCCCAGTTCACCAAAAACTCAAATTTTCTCGATTTCGTCCTAACAGCCTTTAAACCTCTTTAACTCATATAATACATCATAAAACATGCACATATATTCAATTTCATGCATAAGCATGCAATATCACACAACAATCAATTTAAGAAAAATTTCCCTTAGTTGGTCCCTTAATGGTTCAGGTTAGGTTTAAACTAAGGTGTTACAATTATGCTAGGTATGATTCTTGTACAACATAAAATAACACAAGTATTATTTGATTTTGGTGCCATTCATTCATTTGACTCACCAATGTTTGCATCTAAATTTGAAATAAATAAAACAACTAATGCAAATACCCCTAAAAATATCTACTCCTCTAGGTGAGAGTATAAAAGTGAGATATGTTTCCTGGGCTGTAATGTGGAAATTGAGGGTACAACCTTACATGTTGACCTAGTAGAGCTACAAGCACTGGACATTGATGTGATATTAGGGATGGATTGGCTAACCACTTATCATGCAGTGATTGATTGTTACGAGAAGAAGATAAAATTTCAGCCGGAGGGGTAAGATGAGTTTGTGTTTCAAGGTGACAAAAGTGACCTTAGAGTTAAATTAATATCAGCTATTGGAGCAAGGAGATTTTTATGAAAGGGTTATCTTGTATATCTGGCAAGTGTAGTGGATACTAAAAAAACTTTAAAGGGAGGGGATCAGATTCCTTTTGTCAATAAGTTTTCAAATGTTTTTCCTGAATATTTGCTAGGTTTTCCACCATAAAGAGAGATTGAATTTGAGATAGAAGTTTACCCAGACACTTATCCTATTTCCATCCCACCTTATCAAATGGCTCCTATAGAATTGAAAGAATTGAAGGCGCGGTTGTAAGAATTGTTAGATAAGGGTTTCATTAGATCGAGCAGTTCACCTTGGGGTGCATCAATACTATTTGTTAAGAAGAAAAATATTTCCTTAGGAATGTGTATTGATTACGACAGTTGAATAAAGTGACCATCAAGAATAAATATTCATTGCCCCAGATTGATAATCTATTCGATCAATTGCAAGGAGCCAGTTACTTTTCCAAATTTGACCTCAGATCGGGTTATTAACAGTTGTGCATTCAAAAGGAAGATGTCCTTAAAACTACATTCAAAACCTGATATGGTCATTATGAGATTCTTGTGTTGCCATTCGGGTTAACCAATCCACTGCTGCTTTCATAGACTTAATGAACCGGGTATTTAAACCTATCTAGATAATTTTGTTGTTGTATTTATTGATGACATTCTTATCTATTCAAGAAGTAAAGAAAAACATGAAGAGCATTTGAGAATGGTGCTATAGACATTATGGGAGCATCAAATGTATGCTAATTTATCAAAATGTGAATTTTGGCTCACTGAAGTGTGTTTCCTTAGGCACGTGATAAGTAAAGATGGTATCAAGATAGATCTGCAGAAAGTAGAACCTATAGCTATTTGGCCACGACCTACCAATGTAATAGAAATGTGAAGTTTTTTAGGCATGGCTAGTTAATACTAAGATTTGTAAAAGACTTCTCAAAAATAACAACTCCACTGAATAAGTTGACAAGGAAGCATGAGATATTCCAATGGACAGATGAATGTGAAAAGAGTTTCCAAACACTGAAGACATGCCTTACTATCGCACCTGTGTTAACTTTACCATCAAAGACAGGCAAGTTTACAGTGTATTATGATGCATCCATAGTTAAACTAGTTTGTGTTATGATGCAGGATAAGTGGGTTATTGCTTATGCTTCTCAACAGTTAAAGAAGCATAAACTAAATTATCCCACTAATAATTTGGAGATGGTTGATGTGGTGTTTGCACTAAAGAATTGGAGACAATAATTGTATGGTGAGAAGTGTGAAATATATATAGATTATAAAAGCCTACAGTATATCTAGCAACAGAAAGACTTAAATCTTCATCAATAGAGATGGGTCAAACTGTTGAAGGATTATGATTGCCAAATATTATATTACCTGGGAAAGGCTAATGTAGTAGCTGATGCTTTAAGTAGGAAGTCAATGGGAAGTCTAGCTCGTATTGCAGTTACACAGAGACTACTGATTAAAGAGATAAAAGAGTTACTTGATATGGGAATTCAGTTTGAGTTGGGAACTCAGGATCAAAACCAGGCTCTAATAGCCCAATTTCATGTGAAGTCATTGTTGTTTGAAGATATTAAAGCTATACAAGATAGGGATCCACAGATATTAAAGTTGAAGGAAGATGTGCAAGCTAGGAAAGCTCCTGAATTCACAGTTGATAATGGAGTACTGAAATGTGGACAATAATTATTTGTACTAGATATAGATGGGTTTAAGGAGCAAATTATGAAAGAAATGCATTATGCATTATATGGCGTTCATCCTAGGGTAACTAAAATGTACCATGATCTAAAGGAATATTATTAGTGGCCCAACATCAAGAGGGATGTGTCTAAATTTGTTTCTACTTGCCTAGCTTGTTAGCAGGTAAAATTTGAGAATCAAAAGCCATTAGGGCTATTATAGGAGATAGAACTGCCAGAATGGAAATGGGAACAAGTAACTATGGATTTTGTAATCGGATTACTAAGGACATCACGAGGGTATGATTTTGTTTGGGTAATATTTGTACATTTAACAAAGAAAGCTCACTTCTTAGAGGTGAAAACTAGCTATTCAACTGCCCAATATGTTCAATTATATGTTGACAAGATAGTACAACTACATGGTGTGCCATTGACTATCATTTTAGATAGGGAAATCCAATTTACCTCACGGTTCTGGTAGAAATTCTAGGAAGCATTGGGGACCCAGTTACAATTTAGCACAACCTTTCACCCATAGATTGATAGGCAGATAGAGCATACCATTTATACATTAGAAGATATGCTTCGATTGTGAGTACTCAATTTTAAAGGGAACTGGGATCAATACTTACTATTGATCGAGTTTGCTTATAATAACAACTACTATTCATCCATTGGTATGGCACTGTATGAAGTATTGTATAATAGAAAGAGTAGATCACTTATATGTTGGGTGGAACATGGAGTAAAGCAATTGGAAGGTCCTTAGTTTGAGTTAATTAAGGAAACAATGAAGAAAGTTCCCATCATTAAGGAGATAATGAAGACATCTTCCAATCGATAGAAGAGTTATGCTGACCTGAAGAGAAAAGATGTGCATTTCACTGTGAATGATCATATATTTCTTAAAATCTCAGCTACGAAGGGTGTAATGAGATTTGGCAAAAAGGGTAAGCTATCACCAAGATATGTCTGACCATTTGAGATACTGGAGAAAGTTAGCCATGTATCATACCATTTGGCACTTTCACCTAATCTGAGCCACATCCATCCAGTGTTTCATATCTCTATGCTATGCAAATATGTGTCAGATCCATCATATATACATGAACCACAAGCCATTGAGATAGATGAAGACATAACTTATGAAGAAACACCAGTTAAATGCACCAATAGAATCATAAACTGGAGAAATATAGGAAATACTATATTGGAATTAAAGTGGAACAAAAGGGTAAATACTTATAAGTTGAGTGATCAAAACCTAAATACCTAAAGTGTGAACCCTTAATAGAAAATACCTAAAGTCCACCTATCTATATAAGCCATACTTAGCCAAAAAAATTTCCCATTTCTCCCACACCATTCGGCCACACCTCTCCATCATCTTCCCTTCCATGTTTTTTCAATTCTAACAAAAGGAAATCACACCAAAATAAAAACAAACAATAAACAACATCTAAATAATCTAACATCCATCAAATCTACCAAGAATCAAAAGAGAAATTTGACAAATTTAAGGGGAGAAGCATTTGACCACTAGGTGAGGAAAAGGTAACTAGCTTAATTCATCTTCTTTTCAATCAATAAAAGTCATATAATTAATTAGATAGGTGAATTAGATGATTAATTGTATAATTGAATGGATTAGAAACAAAAACCTTAAAAACCCTAACCCTAATTGAATATGTGAAAATCCAAAATTTCCATATGCAATGTTTAATTGAATTTGAAGTTAAATTATGTTTATTTACATCAATTAAAGCCTAAAACAAGTTAAAAATTCCATGTAGAAACAAATAAAGGAAGTGAAGACCATATATGCTTAATGCTTCAAAGTTGGCTTTACATTGTGTTTTTTATCAAAACAACCATCAAGGTAAGTCTTATATATATTATTATGCATGCCTAAATCCAATTTGTGAATTATGGAATTCATTTGGACATTTTGATGTCTTGGTCGAACCATGCTTGACAACTTTCCCATTGAATTTTTCTTAAATTCAAGCCTATTTTCCTTGCATTTCTTTGGATTACTATTATGTTTTAGATTGCAATTGAGTTCTTTGGAATGTGGGCTTGATATTTGATATGTTGGCTTAATTGAACTTATCCTAAAATCATATAATTTTTGTACTTTAATGTTGCACACTAAGTGTACAACAAAATGCCCTTCACATTTGTTTTAAGCCAACCAAATTGTTATCAGTTTGGCCAGCACTGATGGGTATTAATTTCACCAGTGCAAATCTACTTCATTGGCACCCTAAGTACCTAAACCATATTTCAACCTAATGGAATTTGACCTATGTTCTATATCTACCTTATTTGTTATTTGATCCATTGACTCATAGATTGATCAATGTGAACCTATGGGAGATATTGAAAATGTGATTAAACTTTGTTGTTTCTATTGATTATTTGGTTCCTTTACCTTATTATTTATTTATTACAAAGTTACCTTACTGATGGGATAATGGATGAATACTATCAGCACTGTGCACAATGTATATTTATATCCCTTGCTAAGAAGGGATAATATGCTAGCTATATGGCCTGATCCACCTTATGTATACTACGTGACTATGAAATGTGATAATTATGTGTTCAAGGTTCTGTGTCTGTTATATTTATATGATCACCTGTTACATTGAATAATTGACACCATTTGACCTTATTTGTTATAAATCATTATTTAAAACTATTTGACTTTTTTATTTTACTAAAATGTTTGCCATTTGGTGTGGTATCCATTGAGCTTCTTATTTGGCTATTCTTTTTGCTATCCATTTGATCATTTGCTTTACGACCTAACCTAAATATATGGTAATATGTATTTGACTCATTGAGTATTTTATACTCATCTTTTAGTGGTTTAATATTTTTCAGGTCAAGAATATAGGTGGTTCTAAGGTCTTCTTCTGCTCACATTGGGACTAATGACCTTTTGTAATGTAATCATCTGAGTTAGACTTTTCTTTTGTATTTTAGAAGCTCCATGGTACTGTAATTATATAAGCTGATGATGTATAAAATCATATGTAAATAATACTTATAATAGGTACCTCAAATGCCAAATACAGAGTAATGATGATAATATTATGTGATGATGACATATGAAATGGATATGTTAAACACAAAAATGGCATAACATTGGTTAATTAAAAGATTATAACAGGGTACTATATGTGTTGGTAATATAATCGATTCTCACATCCTAGGATCATCACACCCCTAATTTGTGTCGTGATACCTTATCTAGGTTATCATGAACCTTGGGAATTCAATGGAAAGATATAACATGGGTTTGAGATCTTTATAGATGTGCTATCTCTTAAGAAATTGGAATTTGAGGAAGTGGATTCTTTCTTGGGGTTGGAAGTTGAGATGAGGATAAAGTTTTGAAGCCCGTTGTGGTTGATGAAAAATGGGCTTTGGCTAGCTTTTGAGACTCTATAGATAAAGAGCTTGTCACTTTCATTAATGCATATGAGGATAATATGGACTTTTATTCTAAAATTAATGAAATGAGATATAGGTTTGCTTACTTGTTTGATTTTGATCTTGATGGTAGCATTCATATCATGCATTCCAAAAAAATCTATCATATTAATTATATGCAATTGCATCATTTTAATTTAAAAACATGTGAAATCCAAATGAATTGCAATTAGGATCTAATCTTGCATCCATACAAAGTGAGAGAATACAAGAAATATTGATAAAAATCAAGAGGCTTTTGCTTGGTGTTATTGATCGACACATTTTTTTCATTATTTTTCCTATATATTTTAATAATATTTATATTATATTTAACTAGTTTTTATTTATATTTGATAGTATTTTTAATAAATTGCTAATAATGCCTTGGCAATAATTTTTCTGCGTTATTAACCCTTTTTCAGGTATTTTTTGTAATGCCCTAGAAACAGCGTAGCATATTTTTGTGAATAAAGTTCTTAGTATATAGTTTAAAATTATAAAAATGACTAATGATAATTTTAAAAACTCAGTTAGAGCGAAAACGAGAAAATTTTTCGAAAATCGTTGGTACCGATATCGCTATAGCAAAAATAGCAGTCCGGTCGACGCATGAATTTCTAATTCTAGATAGAGGATAAATAATTATGTGTTGCAAGTGTAAATACAGTAAAAAAAAAAAGAGGTAAAAATGTTTAAGAACACTGATAAAGTAAGCGATGGCAAAACCATAAATAAAGAAAACTTTAGGGGTATAGTAGAATTTCAATAGTCTGAGCTTCAGAACGGCTCTGAAACTATTTTTATTAATTAGTATTAATAAAAATAAGATGTTTGAATAATCATTTTGAAATCCAATTCCCCACAGAATTGTCGGAATAAATTACTGAGCGAAAATGTATCAAAAGCAAATTAAGGAAAGTAGAAGGGCCAAACGTGAAATTTGCCATTTTTGTCTTACTATATAAGCTTACCTTAGCATTTTTTTGGCCATTGTTCTTCATTTCCACCGTAGCTTCTTCTCTTCCATTCCATTTGATTTTTTCTTTTGATTTGTGAAGAGAAAGTGTTGGAAATTTGAAATAAACACCAAATAATCCATCCTCCATCAAAT
>CANXYC010983264.1:0-11948 GCA_948193065.1 Aleurites moluccanus
CCGCATATAGATCAGTCAAGGAGACTACCTCAGATCCGGCCATGCGGTCCACCAGTAAGTTTATGTGAGGTAAAGGAAAGTCATCTTTTGGACAGGCTCTGATCAAGTCCCTGTAATCGACGCACATCCTTACTTTTCCATCCTTTTTGGGCACAGACACTACGTTAGCCAGCCATGAAGGGTAAGAGATAGGTTCAATGAAACCATTCCTTAACAACTTAGCAACTTCTTCTTTAATCTTGAGAGACCATTCTATCTTCATCCTCCGTAGCTTCTGTTTCACGGGCTTCACATCCATATAGGTTGGAATCTTATGGACCGCTATGCTTGGATCGACACACGTCATGTCTTCAGGTTCCCAAGCAAAATAGTCTAAAAATTCTTGTACTATTTTGAATAAAGAAGCTTTATCATAAAATGATGATGCAAGGAATGTGATTTTCTGTTTATTAGTTGTGCCAAGATTAATTAATTCCTTATTCTGTTCTTTTATTTCATTTATTTCTTTTTCTTTGGATGCCTTACTTAAATTGGATTCATCGAAAAGAAAGGAAGACTCAGAGAGATAAGAGAACAACTAGAAAGTTTTATTGCTAATAGAAGTTTTATCCTTGCGGACTACATTGAAATTGAAAGAAGGACCAGGGAGATCCTTTTCTGACTTTATAGAAGAAAAAGAAAAAATGGACTCAACAGACTCCGGCTCTGACTCTACTTCTGACTCGGATTCTGAGTCGGACTTGGCTGGGAAGAAAAGTGTTTCATCAAAGTTGGGAAACTTCTCAATGTGCCAATTGTCTGGTGCAACTAAGGTAGGATGAATGAGCTCAGCAGGGTCTATTGCCACTTCATTTCTAATCATGAGGACTTACTCATAGAGAGCAACCTTCATGTTTTCTTTCCAATCTTGCTCTAGAAAGTAGATGGGCTCGCAATCCTCCAAATTGAGCCTGACATCAAAGAAAATTTTAAAATCGGGGATTACCTTTTAGTCAAAGGGCAATACCATGATTCAGCAAAGCCACAAAAAGGAAAATCTTCCCCTTCTTTTACAAAATACCCATTCAAAGTTCTAAAATAAGGGTGCATCTGCCAATCAAAAACCTCACCTCTCCTTTTAGCTTCAACTCTCCTTTTGGCTCTCATCTCAACCTACTCTAAATCCTCTTTAGTAGGCTTGTAACCAAGTCCAAAAGGTGGGTTGGCTACTGGATATTCCTTGAAGGAGGTTATCCCCTGCTGATTCCTCCCAAGACCTAAACCAGAAAAATAGTTCATTTTCTTTAAGATGTTAGCCACTGCTATGTTTCCAAAAGGATCAAAATCAAACGAGACTAACTCTTTACCTCCTTCTTGTTCAATGAATTGTATGGTATCAAAGGAAAAACCAGACAAAGTGACACTGTTCGGCTCAAGCTGAATTCCCAGAATAGGAGCAGAGCTAGGAACCTCACTTTTTTCGTGAGTATCACCTTTGATAGTGACTACAGCAGTTCCATGAGGCATTTTGATCTTTTGATGCAAGGAGGATGGAACAGCCTTTGCTTTATGAATCCAGGGTCTTCCAAGGAAGAGGTTAAAGCAGGCAGGCACATCAATCACTTAGAAGGAGATAGGAGCGGTTATAGGTCCGATCGTTACATCAAGAGTAGCCACACCCAAGACCTCTCTTTTGGTATTATCATATGCCCTCACAATCTGATCGGAGGGAGCGAAATCTGCAGCCCCAAGGCCCAAGCAACTTGCAACTTTCAATGGGCACATATTCAGAGCTGACCCATTGTCAACCAAAACCATAGGGAATGCCTTCCCTTGAGTCATCACAGTTATATACAGAGTCTGGTTGTGATTTTCTCTTTCTTTTGGCAAATCATGATCAGTGAAAGAGATGGAAGCAACCTTGGTTGAGCTAGTGAGGGAAGCTACTACGGTTTCAGGAGAAATATCAACTGGAGCTTGACACTGATTCAACACTTTGCAAAAAGCTTGGCGATGTGGGAAGGATGACTGGATGAGACTCCAAATGGAAATATTGGTTTGGGTTTTCTTTAACTGTTTGAGGATAACATCCTCTTCAGGCTCATTATTTATTTTCTCCATAGGAGGGGGGAACATGTTGGACGGGTTGTTGTACTGATGAGGTTGGTTGATAAAATCTACCACTCCTTATTATTGCATCTATCTCTTCCACAAAATCATTAAGATTTAATACACAACAACAATCATTATTTGATCTAATCAAAGAGATTAGATCCATTTCTGTGTCGCAGAAGTGTAGGAAATTGACAGTAACTTGATGATTCAAAAGAGGGTTGGTGTTAATTTTGGGTCTTGCTTTTGGTGGAATGATATCGCCATTATCCTCAAAGTCTTAGATCTTATGTCTAAGGTTCTTGCACATTTTTGTTTTGTGCCCTGCAGCCTGATGATATTCACAATATTCACTCATATTCCAGCTTTTGGACAAAGGATTTGGGGGTGCCCTAGGCTCTAAAGGCTTCACCAAATTTGCCTCTATTGACTTCTTGTATACCATGACTAATGGCATACCCAGATCAGTAAAAGACCTCCTTTCAAGCCTCATAGGAGGATGGTTGGATATGGCAGCAACTTTCTCGCCTTTCTGATTGGTGAAAGTGTTGTGGGTATAGTGAGTGTTCTTCCTATACCTTGAACCAGAGGATTCTTCCTTGATTTTCCTATTCTGGGTTAGATCTTCTATCTTTGATGCTGTGGCAATAAGGGCTTTAAAGTCTAGCAGATACTAGGTTTGGAGATGAGTCTGGTAATTTGGAAGGAGATTCTTGATGATTATATCAATCTGCTCCTGCTCGGTGGGCCTGTTCATCATTTGGGCTGCTTTAGCCCTCCATCTAGTGAGAAAAGTGGAGAAGGACTCCCTTTGTTATCGCTTAGTGGTCTCCAAGTCTCTCCTAGTGATGTCCACCTCAATGTTATAATAATATTGCTTGACGACAGCATTACAAATATCATCCCATGTTTTCTTGAAGTTGTAGTCCAAGTCAACAAACCATCTCATCGTCGCACCTGTGAGTGACTGTTGGAACAATTGAGCAAGGAGCACATTGTCCACCCCCAATGGGTTCATAGCCCCCATATACATCTTCAAATGAGTTTTGGGGCAGGTAGTGCCATCAAACTTGTCCATGGTAGGCATTTTGAACTTTGGAGGAACTCTAGCATTTGGGAATAGAGTAAGTGAATCCACATCAATCAGATCCTCATACTTTTTAATGTTTTTCAGAAGCCTTTCCATAGCTTCAAATTTTTCCATCAATTTCTTAGTTTCTGTCGAGTTGGAATTCTCTCCTCCATGAAAAAGATTCGGGGAGGAGAATGGCATAGTGTGACTAGTCAGATTGATAGTCTGGGGTGGAATGGTAGTTTCAAAAGCTTTCCCATTATTTGTCAGATCAATAACAGGGTTTGATAGAAGGGATGAGGACGTATTAGGGGCATCAACTTGGGGGGCACTTGTTCCTTGGCCCATCATGGTTTTCTCCTCACTAAGGATGGATTGGCGTTGCATATCAAGGGCATGGCTTAAGGCAACCTAGAAGTTATCCTCTTGCGTTTTTAGTAGGTCAGCTAACATTGTTTCTATGGCCTCCATACCGGGTGTTGTGCTTTCCATTTGTACCTTTCAAAATAAATATTCGGAATCAGGTCATGGTGGACCAAACAAAACCTAAACAAATATGGGAGAGTAGGGTTTGAAGGTTTTGTGGGTGGTCTATTGGATTCAAAGTTTTGGGCTTTGGGTTTGACCATTGACTTATTGGTTCTTAGTCCATAAATGTATAAATGCATGGTCATGCATGGATGCATGTATGCATGAATAAAATAGATTTCATGATGACAATTTAACACTATTATGGTTCATGGGACCTAAGGTCCAAGGTCTAATGTTCATTACATGAAGGCTAGGTGGTTTGGTTTAAGGGTACCCATCACACTAGAGTAATGATATACCTAACCACATGTGAAACAATGAGTTTCGCGTGGGTCCAACAGTACGACTGCTCGTTACACCTCAAAAAGGATTTGAAGATTCGTCGCGGGGTGGATACTTTTGCTATCTCCCAACATACTCAAAGAGAGTTGTCGGATCGATGCTACTCGCTATCTAAAGTTTGAATTTCGTAACTGGTGATGTAGTGATGTATGAAAATCAAGGTTAAACTAAAAGCCAAGTAAAAAGTTATTTTTGAAAAGATTTTTAACCAATTGGTAGTCCTCTTTAACTTTTAAAAAAGTTTATCCTCAGTGGAGTCGCCAACTGTGAGGCCTCGCCTGAGCACCGCGTCCGGGGTCCGCTTTAAAAATGGGGAATCTGAATGCTCATTTGGGACAATTTCTCGCGAAGGAGACGACCTTAGCGCCTTTTATTTGAAAATGATTTTGATTTTAAAGTCGCCACCTTAAGTTATTTTTATTGAGAAAATTTAAGGTAAAAATCCATTTTGACTCTAAATTTATCCCAAAGGAAAAAGTGCACTAGTCTTTGAAACCAAAGAGGATCGGGGACTAGGTTTTCAGTTGAACTTGACTTTTAATTTTAACCTTGATGTAAAATGATTTTCATGAATAATTAAAGAATGACATATAAGATGCATGAGCAAGTAAATAAATGGATGAACAATTGAAATATATGCAATCAGGTAAAACAATTAAAAGAAAGCGATAAAAGAAAATTATTACACCTCAAAATCTCAAAATAGGGGATATCAACTCTAGCCCTTATGGGTTCTAGGTTGATCACACATTCCCCAAAGAATACATTCAACAAATAAAATTAAAATTAATCAAAGGAAAGAGATAGTTTTTGTCTTTTTTGGATTTGAAACTTTTATACAGCTTGCCTGCGTATCCCATTGAATGGGAATCAAAACCCATGCAGTTCTTCCTTCTTGCGAATGAGGGTTGATTTTATGCCCAATTTATCATGTTTTGATTCTTTATTTTGATGCTCTATCAAAGTAAAGAAGATGAGTTAGGAAATGATACCTTTGCCCTAGCTTTTAGGGATGTTGGCGGACGGAGTACTCTTCTGGACTGGAGTTCCACCTTGGATCGAATGAAACCCGAGGAAATGGGTCAAAATGCCTTCTTAGCTCTTAAGAAAACAAGCTGACAGAGGGGCCTTACTTAGAAAAAAATAATTTTGAGGCTCAATACGTCCCTAGTAGCAACTCTTTAAATTCAAAGAGAGCTAAAAAAAAAAAGAAAATATGACTTGGAGGGGAAAAAAATTGAAATCAAATAAAGTAAATGATTTCTTGTCTTCTTTTTCATGTTTTTTGTTGTTTTTGTGACTTCTTGTCTTTTGGAAGGTAGGGGGAGGCTCTTTATTTATAATAGGAGCTTGAGGGGTCGAATCCCATGATTTTTCAATGTGGGATTCAGAAGAAAACGAGTTTAGAATATCACTGCTATCGGCAAGAGGTACTGTTGCCGCCAGAAGGGGGTGGCGGCGCTGCCAGGGGGCCTTGGTGGTACAGGGTCTGAAGGAGGGCGGCAGCAGTATCAAAGAGCCATGCTGCCGCCCTTGGGCATGGCAGCTGCCGCCCAGAGGGGTTGGCGGTAATGCCATGCCTGGAGGGCGGCACCTGTGTCCCAACTTCATTTTGAAGCCGTTTTGAGTCTGTCCGAGCGCAGGTTTGGTTCTGGTGAGTACCGTTCGGGTTGGCACGAGTTCAAGGGTATAAAAAATGAGTGTTCACAATAGTGCATTTGAGCATGTCATAAATATTAAATGTATGTCATTTTATACATATTTAATTATCATTCTCTGCTTTAGATATGTTGATGCGCATATATAATTATGATGACAATTGATGTATTATATTGAATCTGTGTTGATGTGTTGAGATGAAAATAGAATGACGTGGAATCCACCTATACTGACTTAGGTAATGTGAATTCTATGATATGATATGTTATGATGGTAATTGATGAGATATGTTATGAAACGATTATGATGATGTTATTACAGAGATTTACCTGGTTAGAGCTGGTCTCACCATAGCCCCTGGATATGGATAAGAGGGTATTGGCATGCCTAGTTCGAGATAGACTCACCGTGGCCCCATATTTGGATTTTTAAGAAAGAAAAGGGAGGGGGTCAGCTCCCCATTTATGTTTATGGATTTTAGATGAATGTTGGATTCCACTGACTATTCTCATTATGGGTGATATATTTAGTTTGTTTTATTGATATTGAACTATGATATGGCATTTCATATGAATAATTATTGACATGCATGTTTATTTAAATTATATTAGCTCATTGAGTCCAATGATTACTCCTGTTCATTATTTTTCAGGGTAACTTTCTCATTTCTTCCTTCAAGATCAACTCTACTTCTTTCTTCGCAGAGTAAAGACTTTTTAAGATTATTATGTAATTTTATTACTTTTAGTACTTACGTAATTACCGGTGTGTTAGTCATTTATAATAATTGGTATGTCAGTTATGGGTGAATAAATCCCCACTTATGTTATATCTATGTGGATTGTAATATTTTAGGAGAATGTTTATTGGCTGATGTACCTCTATTTAATATTATGTTATGTTATTTTTGTGGAATATAGTATTTTGATGTTTAGGTAAGGCTTGCTATGGGTTCTGGTGGCATATCGCCTTCCCATTCCCTAGCGCCGGTCATGATTCCAGGACGGGGTCGTGACAAAGTTGGTATCAGAGCACTAGGTATTAAATGTAGTGATGAAAATGTGATAGAATGAGTTTTGTAGGATGGTAATTGCAGAAGAAATTAGGGTTTCAAATTGTCTTGGTTGAGTCTCCTTTGCCTCAATATCAATGCTAAGTCTAATTTTTTTTTATTATTTATTTAATTATATCTAGTATGTTGAAGTTAATATGTTATAATGAAAATTAAAGTATAATTCTGTTATCAGCATTATGGTCAATACACGAAGAAGAACAAATACTAATGCAAAGGAAGATATTCCTGATGAGGCTTTTAATCAACCTGTTGCACCCAATACATCCAGGAGAGGTCGACCTAGGACAAATAGGAGTGCTCCAACTGAAGTTTAGGGGCAACCTCCTCCGCAAATGGCTTATGAAATGGAGGGTTTTAATATGGCTACTTTTGTTCAGGGTGTAGCTGATTTACAAGGAGCTATGGGTACTTGGACACGAACTATGTTACAACAACAGTAGACTCAAAATGAAGTTAGGGCCCAAACATCCACAGAAATAGACATGTATCATTTCACTAAATTGGGACCACCTAAGTTTGATGGGACAACGGATCCTTTTGAGTACTTGAAAATAGTAAAAAGAATGACAGATTTCCTACATGTTTCAGACAAGCAAGCTATAGAGATGGCTGGATTTAATTTGAGGGGATTTGCAGCAAATGAGTGGTATAAGAACTATGTGAAGGATCGGGTAGATCAGTTGACTTGGGGAGAATTTTCAAATATGTTCATAAAATTTGCAGTCCCTTATGCAGCAAGATTTAGAAAGATGTGTCAATTTGAGGGGTTAATGCAAGGGGAGAAATCCATAGAGGATTACACTCAGACTTTTCTGGACCTTAGTCGATATGCCCCCACTTCTATTCCAACTGAACAGATGAGAGCAGATCTGTTTGTAGCAGGACTAGACATTGCTTATGTTTCTTTAGTGGGGTTTAGTGGCTCATTTGTGGAAGTGGTGAATAGAGCCTGCAAAGCTGAGATGAAGCTTTTTCCTGAAACAGCTGAAGGTAAAAATAAGAAAAGTAGAGGGAATCCCCAAACTAGTGGATCCAGTTATGGTAATACAGAGTATGCTGAAGAGACCCAGATAATGAGTACAACGTTGTCTAGTCATAGAGATAGAAGAAGGGGATTAAAAAAGGAGCATCGTAGGCATCGATTAGGGGAATCATCTAGATTACAACAGAGCTATGGTGGCAGTGGTTAGAGTTCGAGTCGTAGCGGTTCAGGATCTGAAACTGGGGATAGTACTTACAACAGATGTAGTAAGATGCATCAAGGACCTTGTCGATTTGGTACTGATCAATGCTATAAAAGTGGTCAACCGGGTCACTTTTCTGAGGAATGTCCCTAATTTAAAGGTCAACAGACTTATACCCGAGGATCTATGGCCAGTGTGGGTCAACCTGCCTACTCTACTCCCTATGCTTTTTAGGCAGGTAGTTCTTTTGGAGGCCAGCCCAGCCGCGGTCCAGCAGGAAGAGGTTCAGGAGGTAGGATGACTAGTAGAGGGCCTGGTCAGTCTCAAGGTCGAAGTCAGACAAGAGGAGGGCAAGCCATAGTCTTTACCTTGACTCGTCAGGATGCACAGGCATCTAATGCAGTTGTTTCAGGTATTCTTCCCGTATGTTCTATTGAGTCATTAGTATTAATTGATCCAGGTGTTACACATTCATTTATCTCTCTTAGTTTGGCTGTAAAGTTGGATAGTCAACCCATTAGTTTAGATTGTCCATTATCTGTTGCTACTCCTATGAGTGAAACATTGATTGTAGATATGATTTTTCCTTCATGTTCCATTACGTTGGAAGGGAGAGAACTTTTTGCAGATCTCATACTGCTAGATGTTATGGACTTTGATGTTATTTTGGGAATGGATTGGTTATCTCTTCATTTTGCTTTTGTAGACTGTAGAAATAAGGAGGTGATTTTTCGTATGCCTGGAGATGTGGAATTTAATTTCAGAGGAGACTGTGCAATTGCTCCTCACAATTTAATATCAGCTATGAGTGCCAGGAAGATGTTAAGACATAGATGTCAGGGTTATTTGGCTTTGGTTAGAGATGTGACAACTAGCGTGAATATAATTGATAATGTGCTGATTGTTAATGAGTTTGCTGATGTGTTCCCTAATGAGTTGCCAAGATTACCTCCTGATAGAGAGATTGAATTTTGTATAGATGTGGTACCGAGTACTGAGTCTATTTCGATGCTACCATACAGGATGGCGCCTGCTGAATTGAAAGAATTAAAGCAATAATTACAAGAATTATTAGATAAGGGTTTCATTAAGCCTAGTACATCACTTTAGGGTGCTCCAATGCTTTTTGTTAAGAAGAATGATGGTTCCTTACAGCTCTGTATTGATTATAGACAACTTAATAAGGTGACTGTTCATAATATATACCCCCTTCCTCAGATTGATGATTTGTTCAATCAACTACAGGGAGCTAAATGTTTTTCAAAAATAGATCTGAGATTAGGTTACCATCAATTGAGAATTAGGAGGGATGACATACCCAAGACAACATTTAGGACTAGATATAGTCATTATGAGTTTTTGGTGATGTCATTTGGGCTTACTAATGCTCCAGCATCTTTTATGGACTTAATGAATAGAGTATTCAGACAATTTTTAGACCGTTTTGTGATAGTTTTTATTGATGATATTTTGGTTTATTCTAATAGTGAGGAGGAACATGCTTGGCATTTAAAGGTGGTGTTGCAGACCTTAAGAGAATATCAGTTATATGCCAAATTTTCTAAATATAAATTTTGGCTAGACATGTTGTATCTAAGGATGGTATTCAAGTGGATCCTAAAAAGATTGAGGCGGTAAGTAACTAGTTAAGGCCGATCACAGTAACTGAAGTTCGTAGTTTTCTTGGTTTAACCGGATATTATCGCAGTTTTGTGCAAGACTTTTCTAGAATTGCAGCACCTCTTACAAAATCAACTCAGAAGAATGTCAGGTTTCAGTGGACAATTGCTTGTGAGGAAAGTTTTCAGAGATTGAAAGACTGCTTGACATCGGCACCTATGCTAACCTTACTTTCGGGTATAGGTGGATACACAGTGTATTATGATACTTCGAGAGTGGGTCTTGGTTGTGTATTAATGCAGTATGGTAGAGTAGTAGCTTATACCTCAGGACAATTGAAGAAGCATGAACAAAACTATCCTACCCATAACTTGGAAATGGCTGCGGTGAGATTTGCATTAAAAATATGGAGGCACTATCTGTATGGAGAAATATGTGAAATTTTTACGGATCACAAAAGTTTGAAATATATTTTTCAGCAGCGGGATTTGAATTTAAGGCAACGAAAGTAGATGGAGCTATTAAAGGATTATGATTGTAGTATTGTCTACCACTCGGGCAAGACTAATGTGGT
This sequence comes from Aleurites moluccanus, assembly GCA_948193065.1. Classification (NCBI taxonomy): domain Eukaryota; kingdom Viridiplantae; phylum Streptophyta; class Magnoliopsida; order Malpighiales; family Euphorbiaceae; genus Aleurites; species Aleurites moluccanus. Next base: position 10,149 of record CANXYC010983264.1, read on the forward strand.
TGTTGATGCTTTGAGTAGGAAGTTGTCAGGCAGTCTAGCTCATATTAGTGTTGAAAAGAGACCGATGGCACAAGAATTGCATAGATTGTTTGATACGGGGGGTACGTATGGAGTTTCTAGAGAATGGAGTGCTCTTAGCTCATTTCAATGTTCGGTCAATCTTATTGGATAGAATTAAAGTCGCTCAAATATGAGATCCACAATTGAGAAAAATTTTGACTGGAATTCAAGAAAGAAAAGTACGGGATTTTGTAGTAGATTCAGATGGAACTCTTCGATATGGTGTTAGATTGTGTGTTCCTAATATGGATGATTTATGAAAAGAAATTATAAAGGAAGTACATCATGCAGCTTATAGTGTTCATCCTGGATCAACTAAAATGTATCATGATTTGAAAAGCACTTATTGGTGGAGTGGAATGAAAAGGGATGTAGCAGATTATGTATCTTAATGTCTAGTTTGCCAACAAGTTAAACTAGAGCATCAGAAACCATTAGCTCTTTTTCAACCACTACCAATACCAGAGTGGAAGTGGGAACAGGTTACTATGGATTTTATTGTTGGACTACCTCGGACTTCTTCAGGTTATGATTCTATATGGGTGATAGTTGACAGATTGACCAAGTCAACCCATTTTATTCCAGTCAAGGCAACTTATTCGGTGGCACGATTATCAAGATTATATTTGGAAAAGATTTGTTTGTCTGCATGGAGTTCCATTCTCTATTGTATTTGATAGGGGCTCACAATTCGCATCTCGATTCTGGAAATCATTGCAGGAAGCCATGGTTACTAGATTGGATTTTAGTATAGCTTTTCACCCTCAGACTGATGGTCAATCTGAGAGAACTATTCAAGTTTTGGAGGATATGCTTCGCATGTGTGTTTTAGATTTTTAAGGACAATGGGATTGGCATCTTCCTTTAATTGAATTTGCTTATAACGATAGTTACCATGCCAGTATTGAGATGGCACCATATGCTTTGTATGGCAGGAAGTGTAGGTCCCCGGTGTGTTGGAATGAGGTAGGAGAAAGCAAGTTGGCAGGACCAGATTTGGTGCAGGTCACTTCAGAAAGAATTCCAATAATTAGAGAAAGATTGAAAACTACTTTTAGTAGGCAGAAGAGCTATGTTGATCCGAGGCGACGACATGTGGAATTTGCTATAGGAGATATGGTGTTCTTAAAGGTTTCCCCTATGAAAGGTGTAATGAGATTTGAAAAGAAAGGGAAGTTGGCACCACGATATGTTGGCCCTTTTGAGATAATTGAAAGAATTGGTGCAATTTCTTATCGATTGGATTTTCCAGAGAATTTTTCTCATGTTCACTCAGTCTTCCATATCTCTATGCTAAGGAAGTCCATTTCTGATTCTTCTCATATGCTTCCCACACTAGAAATTGAAATTAATGACAATTTGTCTTATGAGGAGCAACCTGTGGCTATAATTGATACACAAGTTAGGAAGCTCCGTTCTAAGGAGATATACATGGTTAAAGTACTTTGGAGAAATCATGCAATTGAAGAGTGTACTTGGGAGATGGAGCAAGAAATGAGAGAGCAGTATCCTCACCTTTTCACAAGTGATTAAGGCAAGTTTTTAATTCGAGGAGGAATTTTCTTTAAGGAAGGGAGAATGTAATATCTGTTTTAAATAAAAAAAAAGGGAAAGAGGCAGCTGGGATTCGAACCCAGGTCTGGTGGAAGGAAGGCTAAGGCCAGCCCCATTTCTTAGTATATTTGAGGAAGATATATATATATATATATATATATATATATATATATATATATATATATA
>CANXYC010983311.1:0-33507 GCA_948193065.1 Aleurites moluccanus
ATCCTAATTACCATTCTAACCTTAAAATTCAAAGAAAATAGCATTTGAGCCACCAAATCACCATTTGAAGTTTTGAAGAACTTTGGGTAAGTTATGAGTTTTTGAATTCTTTTGTTATATAATTGTTCCTAAGGTTGTATATAATAGTATCTATTGATTAAATTTCATTTTCTATGGTTGAAATGCAATTTGGAAGTTTGAAACCCTAATAGGCATACCTTATGCTTAAAGTGTTGTTTTGATTATTCTAATGTTTTTAATGATGTTTATGCATGGCATATGATATAAATTTGAGGTTGAATGAAAGAAACAAATTCATTTGGCTATGGTGATGTTTTGGCCGAAATCTTCTAAGGTTTGGTGTATTTTTGTTGTTTTAGGTGTTTAATGAAGGAATTGAGTAGTATTTGGTGTATACGATATGAATATGTGATTAAATGTTTGAAAGGAAACCATTAGGTAAAAAGGATGGTTTGGCCGAATGGGGGAAAATGGAATGGAGGGGAGTATTGTGATATTAATTAGGTTTAGATAGATGAATGTTATTAGTCTAAGGTTTATAGATATAATGAGATAGAATGGCATTGTTAAATGATCAATAAGTTGAATATTGTAAACTTTGGTTAAGTTAAAGTTTATAGGTTTAAGGTATCAGAATAATGCATTGTATATAACTAAGGTTGAATGTGTATAAGCATGGAAAAGTAAGGCAATGTGTGGGATTAAAAGTATATTTGGAGTAATTAAAGGTTAGAATGAGAAATTGCCTAAGTATAGCACATTGTGTGTTTAGTATTAAATGCCTTGTATGATGTGTATATTTAGTGTGTTTTGATGAAATTGGAATGTTTTGTAATGCGTTGTAGCTTATCAGAGTATTATGTGTGATTATAGGTGATCCGACAGTAACTCCCGATTGGAGTGCCGATCGACGAGCCGAGTAGAGCTCGGAGTTGATTTGGAGCCTTTTGCTTATTTTGGAGCTTTAGGTGAGTTCTTAGCGTAATTTTGCATGATTTGTATGATTATTATCATTTCACATGTTATATATACTATATATGCAGTTTCATAGATAAAAGTGACCAAAGTTCCAATTAGCCCATAAAAACGTCCGCCGCAAACACTATAATTGACCTGTAATTCAAATGACCATAAAATGAAAACCAGAAAGCCAACTAGGCCACCACTTGGCCCAATCATCTAGTCCCGACCTAAGCTTCGAAACGGTACCTCATAGACCTTCTAATTCAATTGGTAACCCAGTTAACCATAAACTACCTAAAAATTCCAAAACGGACCCGTAATTTCATAGCCAGTTGCGACAGCGCAACTGGGCCCGGCGGGCCAATTTTTGGTAAAATATTTTCTGACTCTATTTCTTCTTATATATGCATATATAATTGTTCTATTGCCATATAAGTTATTTATATTCCATATTAACTGTTAAATGGAGGCACATTTATATGATATTAGTTCAGGGCTATTTTCGATGGTATAGCCGGTAAATCCATCGGCTGTGTGCACACTGAGTTATGTCACCCTTGCTAGGGAGGGACGATGTATTCTCTAGTCATAAGGAATATATCCTTATGTGTGTCATTTATATATATAGTACCCCTTGCTAGGGAGGGACGTTGTATTCCCTAGTGTTATGCACTTTGTGATAGTGCTGAGTATAAAATTTAAAGAGACCCAAATCCTATGATATCATATATGTGCTACCTTAAACAATTTATACGGGTTATATTGAATTATTATTATTATTATTATTATTATTATTATTATTGTTACTATTATAATTATTATTACTATTATTAGTATTATAATTGTAATTATTATTATTATTATTGTTATTATTATTATTATTATTACTATTATAGTAAAATATCTATTTTATTATAAGCTATACTTCGTTAAATATATATTATATGCTATACTTCATTAAATATTTTATACATATTAATGACATTTATTAATATGACTATGCATTTACTGCATCCTTATGCTTTTGAACTCACTGAGTATCTTTATACTCATTCCTTTAGTGTTTAATATTTTTCAAGTCTTCGGTGAGGCTCGTGTTTCCATAGGCTATATTTTCTTCGGCCTTGGAAGTCTATTGCATGTAAATTCCTAATACTAAAGAAATTGTAATCAATGTATAGAGTGGTTTCCATGGTACTTTATAGGTGTTGAGCATGTAGATAATGTTTAGTCTGCATATATAATAATATTTATATCTAATATTATGGTTGATGATGTATATATATATGAATGGTTGAGATATATGGATATATATATATATATATATATATATATATATATATATATATATATTGTTGTTGGTATTATGTTATTCATTGATGTTGGTATTGAGATTGATGATGGAGATCCAGGAGGGATCAGTAATTGGGATGATTGTGAATATTATAAAAGTGTTTTTGCTTGTTTCTAATTTTGGGCATAGTTCTATTTTAGGGGAAATACTGTCGAATTTTCCTTAGCATTTTTATCTTTATTTAAATTGTAATTGTTTATTGCGTGTCATATAGATAGTCTAAAGGGTTCTACGTGGTACCGGTCGCGTATGCATCACCCGTATCCTAGGACCATCACGACTTCCGAGATAGGTCGTGACAATATCAAACCATTGCTGCCACAGTGAGTGAACTTAGATGGTTGAAGTTTCTTGTTAGTGATTTTCAAGTTCTTCATTCATATCTAATGTTATTTCACTATGACAACCAAATTCCATTGCACATTGCAAATAATCCCATATTCCATGAATGAACAAAGCACATTGAAATCAACTGTCACTTTATTTTTTATAAGATTAAAGCCAAAGAATTAATAACACAACATGTTTCTTCTTCTCACTAACTTAAAGATATTTTTACTAAGGTGTTACGTCCCAATTTTGGAACATGACGATCCTAGAATATAGGAATAACATAAGGCTACCGACACTCATAGAACCCTTCTATAACCTATAAACATCATCTGCTATAATATATTTATATCCATTTAATCAATCTATCTATCATCATCTGTGATCATATCTGATCGCAACACATCTCATTTACATTATATATCAATAACTAATAATATTACAGACCATATTAAGTTTAGTCATCCCAATAATTTACATATCCATAGAGCATCTAAAATTTACACAAAGAATATATACAAGTACAAATATTTACATTATAACAAAATAGCTGGAATTCACTGATGAAGAAATATTGGACTAGCTATACTCCTAACCTGAAAGTTAAAACTACTAAATGATAAGTATTTTCATACTCAGTGAGTCAATATATATATTATTATACAAGGCTAGGTAGATATCATTAAACATTTAATATGTAACAAATGGTTTATTAGAGGACTAAATCAAGGAAAATGACTTATGGACATCAAATATAGATGTATAAGCACTCAGGATAACAAATATCATGTATATATAATAGATAATGGGCCATAAACACATATCATTTATTTTATAACATGTAAATAGCATAAGGTGGATCAGGCCTTATGGCTAAAACTATAAACCTTTCCAGCTAGGGTATCACTGTAATTTCATTGTGCACAATACCGATGGTATTTACCCATTACTCCATCGACAAGAAAGCTCTATCAAAAATAGCAAACAAGATACCAAATAAGTGAAAAAAAAACATGGTTTAGTTTATGTAGCATTAGCTCAATATAGCTGATTTATCAAATATTTCCATATAGAATCAATAATCTCAATAAAGGAGAAATAAAATATAGATAAAATGCTATAAAAGTCATTTAGACATCAAGTATAAAATATGTCAAGAAGATATATTAATGCCAGTGAAAAAAAATAAATCACCTGTGTTGGCGAATCTAGTAGCATTTGGCTAGCTTATGAAATATTTCAAAGGATATTTCGTTGAGCACCTCCGCTTTAGGATCAAATAAATAAGATTTTGGGATATATTGATCAAAAGCAAAAGTTTACAATTCAAGCCCCAATGACAACAGACACAAAAGCATTATCAAACATGGTTTATATACATCAATAAATAACACAATCGGAACTTGAATTCAAGAAAAATTCAAAGGAAACTCAAATAAAACACTTTGGCCAAAGTTGTTTATTGATGTATATAAACAACACAATCGGAACTTGAATTCAAGGAAAATTAAAAAAAAAAAAAACTCAAATGAAACACTTTGGCCAAAAAGTTGCAGAAATTTAAATGGATTCAAATTGATTAAAAAAAAGTTTAATCATGCATAATAATATACATATGACTCTCCATAATTGACGATTTAGCCGATTACGTGATAAAATGCCGATTTGCCTATAATAGACAAAAATAGTTTTTTTTTTTCGGTTCTACATCCAATTTTACCACATATCTAACTTTAAATAGATGTTAACTAACATATTATAACATCAATTAGAATTATGGAATCCTATATAGAAAATCCAACTTAAACATAAATCTAAATTAGGATTTTCCATCAAATTTCGATCTATCTTTCAATCTATCAATTTGTCTTCTCATATAATCATATATATAGTTAAAATGAATCAAAAAAATGAAGAAATGAACTTCTTACCTTGAATTTTCACTTAGGCTGAAACTTAGGTCAATTCCTTTTTGAATTTTTAGCTTGTTTTTCCTGAAATTTTTTGTGAAAACTAGTTTAATCGAGTTTTCTATTAATTTTGCTTGAAAATTAAAGAAAAATAGAGGAGCTTTGAGTGAAAAGTGGTTCGACCAGCCTTTTAATGGAGGAAGGAAGATGAGTTTCTGAATTTTTGAAAAATTAGAAATTATTTATATTATTTAACTTTCTGATAATTCGATTTCCACCTCGATACTTCTCGTATTCGCATCTTTAAACCAAAACTTTTTAACTATTCATATTTTTATCCCATTTCATTTTTGAAATGATATTTCTTATATTTCTCGAGCTTATAAGTATAATGGTGATATTAAAAATTCACAATTTCGAATCCGTTTGTAAATCAAAATGTCGACACGCTTACCTACCTACCTATCGGATCGGTTTTTAGAGATTTGTTAAATCGCGCAAATATAAAATTTTAATATTTAAATCAACTTTATTTATACCTAATTAAAGTATATTTAAAGTTATATGGATGAAATTTGAGGGTATTACATAATACCTTAGGACCTGATAAGTTTTGTTCTCTTCTCTCCAAATTGAGCATTCATAATCTTCATGCTCCACCTTGAAGAGAGACTATTAGCATAATGATAGTAGCACATTATGGAACTTGATTTCAAGAACATATATTGCAAAATTTAATCTGTATTACCATGTATAAATCATATTCTTAGGCTAGTCCATAGGATGTATTTTTTATCTTTTTTTTCCTGTATCAAAACCTGATAGTGGGTAAACTTTTTAGATATAAGTTATTACAAGATGTGCTAAATATGGTCTAACCATTTTTTCCTCATGGCTTTAATCATTTTTTTTCCCATGGCTATAGAGCAATGAGAGAGAAAGATAGAGAGAGAGTGATTTTTTTTTTTCCTTTAACATTTAGAATAAAGAGAGGATGAGAGAGAGTGTTAATCCAACTCAAACCAGAATTCTAAATATGTCTCTATTTGAATTTTTTTTTATTTGTCAGATATTATTTGGAGAAATAAAAAAAAAAGTCCAAAATAATAATTTTGATCATGATATGATAGTAAATAATTTTACAAATTCGGGATATTTTAATTTATTTTCAAAAAATAAAATAATATTATAAAAAGTAAAAAAAGAAATTATAGTATTTCAAGGCAATTGACCTTTATTTAAATCCAAATATAAAGCTTAAATCCATGAATCAAAGCATAAAATAATTTTATGTTTCTTTAAATAGAACAACATACTTTCACATTTACTCCAATTACAAAATGTCACTGAGTGAGTGTTTGGTTTAGCTATTAGAAATTAATTAATATATATACTTCAAACTGTTAGATTAATCTATTTGATAAAATAAAATAAAATAACAATAAATAGTTCAAATAACTTATAATTTGAAAAAAAAATTGATTTTGAAACTTTTCTCATCAATTGATAGTTGATATAAATTTATCCAATATTACCCCTAATAAAAAAAGTAATATTAATAAAAACATTTTTCGAATTAGTTTCTATATAACTATAATAATATTAATAATAAATAATATATAATAATTAAAATATGATAAATAATATTTGTAAAAATTATCATAATAATGTATAGAATAAAAAAAATATAAATATATAATAAAATAAATAATTATATTTTTCAATTATTAATTTCATTATTTTTATAATTTATATCACACGTTAAAAAAGTAATTAAAATATATAATAATATATTAAAATAAATCATTATCTTTAATTATCATTTAACATTTTAACAGTAATAGTTAGCAAAGTTTCACCAAATATTTATATTTTTTTATTATTATTCGGAAGTATTTTATCAGATATTAATTGCTAGTAAAATCTAAGATGCATTTAGTTCCTATTTGGTTGAGTGTTTAGCTCCAAGTGGTTGGTGGTTGAATTCTCCAACACTAAAATTAAGTGTTTGGTAAACAAAAAATAAAAAAACTATGTTTATACATGTTTTTAAATACTTGCTTTTAGAATTTATAACTAAAAGCTAGCTAAAAATTTTAGCTTTTGAGGTTTTTAAAAAATACAAAATTACTTATTAATAAATTTATAAAAAATATAAGTTATCTATATATATATATATATATATATATACACACACACCAAAAAAAAAAAACCTTATTGAAATAAAAATTAGAGTTAATTATTATTTCTTATTTGTAGAATGATCTAATATATTAAATTTTTTCTGACTTTTTAAAAATTTACTAACTCTTTTCTAACGAATATCCCGTTATATTAGTATATCATTTCGTCCAATTTTACCGTTAGTCAATTCTAAAATGGTCAATAATGATAATAAAAAGATAAAAATGTTATTACCCTTTATTTTTAATTAATTACATTCTATTTTTTCTTTAAAAAAATATTTTTTAGGGTTAAAAAATTTATTTTCATATTTTTTGAAAAATTTAAAAATAAACAAAAATATTTTTTAAAAAAATATTTGTTATTTGTTATTTTTTATTTTAAAAAATAATTTAAGAAGAAATTAAATTATTTCTTCTTAAATTTTTTAATATAAATAAAAAATTCTTTTTCATATTTTTGAGAAATTTAAAAATAAACAGTAAAAATATTTTTTATTTTTTAAAAAATAAAATAAAAAATATTTTTAAAAAATATTGTTATTTTCAAATTTGTCAAAAAATATGAAAATGTATTTTTTAACGCTAAAAAATATTTTTTAAGACAAAAATAGGATGTAATTAATTAAAAATATAAGGTAAGGATATTTTTATTTTTTTACTATTCTTATTGACCATTTTAGGGTTGACTAATAATAAAATTGGATGAAATATATTGTGATATTATCAAAGGGGAGTTAATATATTTTTAAAAGGGCATGATGAATTAGTGTATTGAGTCATTATACAGAGGAGAAATTATAATTAACTCTAAAAATAATGTGTTATTAATTTATTATATATAATTTATATGCATATTAAAAATAGTATTATATATTAGGTGTAAAATTTTCATATAACATAAAATAGTATATTTTTTTATTTGATCGAAATTTTAACAGCTAAATTATCAAAAACTATAATTAATTATAATTATTGTTTACTAACTATTGAGTGCTGACTGCTAATAATTTATTTCTCACTTAGTTTTTAATTCTGTTTTATAAGATTTGCTCATATTATTTGTCATGAAATATATTAGTTTATATAAGCATGATGTACTTTTAAACCAATAAAAGTTCATTCTCTGGATTTTGAGTTTGGACTATAAATAAAAGTTCACATAATCATAATTATAAATAAAATTAATTATAATTTTTTTTTTTATAAAAATAAAAATTATTGAGAAACAACACAGCAGCTTGATAGTCAGGACTAAGGCCCAATTGTTCAAATGAAATTTTAGTGCTAAATTGAGATTTTATTAAAATAAAATTTTGTAAAAAAAAAAAAAAAAATCGATTAAAAATACATATTAATTTATTGCTGATAATAATATATATATATATATATATATTAGCATTTGACCATATTAACACATCTGTTTAAAGATGGTGAACGAAAATTTAAAAAAAAAAAATTGATTTAAAAATAAAAATTAATTAATTGATATTAATTAGTTTTTATTTTAAAAATTTTACTATTTAAAATATTGATAAATCATATATGCACTGAGAATTAATACATTAGTTTAAAATGAAATTTTGTGTTTTAAAATATTATTATACTAATAATTTTAATAGTTTATATATAATTAATCATTAGAGAAGTAAAATATATGATGAGATCTAAAAGTAAAGTATATTTTATTCAATTAAATTTAAATTTCTAATCGTTATTTTACTTCGTTATTAACTAATTATTTATTTCATTTCAAATTTATATTTATTTGAGAAAATAATACTTCTAAAATTCAACACAACTAAGTCAAATTCTATAATTTACAAATGAATTCTATAATTAAAATTCATTTATACCAAATAAAATCTATTCTATAGCACATCCATCAGCAACTCAAGGGAACAATCTCAAGATAACCAATAAAAATAAAATATATACCACAAAATAGTAAGTAGAGTCACTAGCAAGACAGCAGATGGCCGAGTTCCCCACCTTTTCATTGTTTTTGCAACAGAAACAAGTTTGTCTGATAATCCTGCAGAGATACATAAAAGACTGGAGACATGCCTCAATCATTAAGTAATTTCTAGCCCCTTTACGAACTTTTGAATTCTCTGACATTTGCTCGAAATTGTTATCAACACACTGGAAATATTTTTACTCCACCCAATATATACCTCAAGGCTCATTGCTCGATGTCCAGTAATTTAAAATCCCACTTCTCAACTGCAATAATTTTCATGTTAGAATTGTATCAGTTATAACCATAACCAGTAAAAAACAACCAGCACCAGAAAGTCTGAACATCATATTTGAATGATATTTTCCTATGTAGTGGTGTTTTCAGCACATTCTATTCAACCATAAGTAGTGGTGGCAATCAGGTTGGGTATGATTAGGGTGTCCTCTTTTTGGGCAGGTTCGATTTGGATCAGTTCAGGTTGCATTGAGTTTTAAGTGAATCATCAGATTGATAAACTAAAAAAAAATTTAGATAGGGTTCAAGTAACTGTTGAGTTTAACTTTTAAAAAATAGAATTTTGGAAAGGGTCACAGGAATCATCGCCTATTTGAAAATATATATATATATAGTTTTTTTTTTTTTTTTTTTTTTTTTTTTTTTTTTTTTGTTGGTAGTTGTTTTTGAATATATAGAAATTTTAAAAAATTTATTTTTGGAAAGGGTAACAGTAAAAATCGCCTTTTTTAAAATTTATTTTTTTTTTTTTTTTTTTTTTTTTTTTTTTTTTTTTTTTTTTTTTTTTGTGGAAGTAGATTTTCCATATATATAACTTTTCAAAATTTAATGACTAAAATGAATATTCTAATTTTAAAATATTCCACATACAATTTAAACAAAAATAAATGTAAAAAATTAAAATCTATTACCACATGTATAGTTTTCCTACATATAAAATATTATACTATAATTTATAAATACTTTTTCAATATCCTAACATATAGTAAAGTAATTATAAAATCACTAAATTAAATAATCTTAATATATATATATATATATATATATATATATATATATATTTTCTTCTAATAAATAATATAAAAAATTTTAAGATAATACTGTTATATAATAAAGAATAGTTAAATAAAATTTAGAAGTATAATAAATTTATTTATATTAATTAAAATCATATTAATTTAATATTTTTTATAAGTAATTTATAATCTTTATTATTACAAGAAATAAATGAGATAATAAATAATATTATTTTTATATTATATTATATATAAATTAATTATGTGAAAAATATAACAAGTTAACCTGGAAATGTCTAATCTTTATAATGCAACAATTTTTGCTTTGGCCCTAATAAAAAAAATGCTCTGTCAAGATCAACTTTTTTTTTTTCCCTTACGCGGGTGCAAGTTAAAATACAAGGTGAAGGAAAGAAGTTTCACACCTTCTCAACATCTGTTGTGCTAGAGACATCTTGTCTCCCTTTCTTAAGTACTTCAATACGAGCTCGAATATGGCGATTCTGTTCTTCAGCCTAATAAAAGAACAATGGAAATCTCAGTACTCAGCCACGTACTAATAACAGCTCTTTCCAACAGAAAATATGAAGAAAGTTGACAAATGATTTCAGCTAAAGTTTGAATGTCATCCAGAAGATGTTACTGCAATTGGCAGTCCATATCTAAGTAGGTTAATCGAAGCTGAATGCTAGTCTTTTTTTTTTTTATTCTTTTTAAAAGTTTCAAATAAAAAACGGTTGCCAACTAAAAAAAGTAAAACCGCTGCCCCCCAAACAACTTCCAGCTATTATAAAATCAAATCAAATAACCATCTTCTACTATTCTACCTTCGGAACAATGACCACCTTTAGTGCTGGCTTAATAGAAGATTGTGACAGTAGGGCACATTTAAACCTCAAAGATCTAACAGTAATTACATTTGTAACATTTTTATTTTTTAAATTAAAAGAAAGATGCCCTTTTTCTTTCATGGCATTTTGACTAAACAAAGAATAAGGTTTGCTGACAAAAGAATGAAAGCATTTGATGCTTATAGCAAGGACCAAATTCAAGTTTAGTTAATAAGATACACAAAAGCAAAAAGGGTATTTCTCATAGCAAAAATGAGAAAACAGCCAGCAAGTTACCAAATAATATGGGCCTCCAGCACCTTGTCTAAACAAATGAGGATACTGATGAATCAATTCAAGGCATGCTAATGATGAAAATGTCTTTAATGGAGGAGATGAAAATGAGCATGTAGAATCTAACAAGGAAGAACAAGAGAGGGTTCACAAAAGCAATTGTTTCAGCGGTAGAGCAATTTTAATTAAAATACCATCTATAAGTCCTTCTGAATCAAGGGAAAAATTGTAAAAATGCTAAAATCAAAGGGACCTAAAATCTCTCCAACCAAACAACAAATTTGCCAAATTCACTAATCTAACCACCACATCAATCAGTAGAAGCATGAAAGTGATGTAAATTAGTGAAAGTAGATGATCTTACTCTTTATACAGGTATAGTAGTAGGTCCTTGACAATGTATGCCAGTATTGGTTTACCATTCCCATTTACTTATTCTTGTTAAATGGAGAGATGCCAATACAAATTTATACTGACCTTTTCCAATATGTCCGTCAAGCAGCGGATCTCATTTTTCTTTGCAATCGACAGATTGTGAGCCACATCCATTATGTTGGTCCTGCTAACAAAGCATCATATGCAAATGAAAACTCCAACAAATTTAATGACATAATATTTATGAGAAACCCAAAAAGACAAATTAGGACAATTTTTTTGTTTTATTAACACACTAATCCTTATATACTGTTATGAGGCCACCACTTTCTGATTTCCTTTGATGAATTTATTTCCATATGGCAATTATGACTACAGTATGAGCACTAAATGATCTTATCAACAAGACGAGCAGCATCTTCCCCTTTGTAGGATTTTCATAGTGAGAAAAAGATTCATTATTGAAGATTTTCCAACTGAGTAAGATAAAATAAATAAAGATACATCAAGTAACTGATTGATTTCTAGTGACTTTTTGTAAGACCAAATCTAGTTGTATGTAACAGAAGGCAAAACCTGTTTCTCAAAATTCTTCTATTCACAATTGTCAAAAAAATATTCTTAGGTTAATCTAACAGTGAATCAGAGTGCATATACATAGTTCAAAGATTACATGAAGATTCAGCATGGACACACTAGCAATAGCAACAAGTTTCTAATATCAGCGAAAAAGTTGTACTCTAGATTCTGAACGCAGTTGTACTGTTTAAATGAAAAAAAAAATTAAGGAAAGCAAGAAAAGAGAGAGACAGCAACCATAAAATACCAACGAGAACATCAGCAGCCTTGATAATTCAGATCCTGCTAAAACAAATCTCCTTTCATTGTATACTAATAAACTGCTCAGAAACTCGCAAGTAATTTTCAATTAACTAAATATCACTCAGCATACATTTTGCATGATGCACCTAACCTCAAGAATGATTCATTAAATCATCATTCTGCCAATAGATAGCTTTTAATAATTTTTAGCAGTTCACAACAATATAAAACATTACATGTCTTCAAGAAAGTAATGATGCCTACTTATTTGAAAATAAAGGGTTCAAACTTTGCTCTTCCATAAGTTGGTCCACAGTATCAAGAGTTGTTCTCACCTGTAAAGCATAAGTACCTAGATGTGAGAAGAAACTCAGAAAAAGAGTTATGCAGATTCATAAAAGGTCAAGAAAATACATATTCAAGAACACTGAAAGTTGGATTATTATCTTATTTCTGAGACAACAAAATTCAGAACTTGGAAGCTCGATCAATCAGAATTTACTAGGCTTGAGATTGATTTTATTTTATTGATTAAGTCACCAAGTGTAAGCTACAAGGAGTCTTCATAATATGTCAGTCAAAGAAGTCTTCTAGTTTTTCTGAAGTTATTAACTATAGCCCTTAGTCATCAGTCAATTTTCAGTTCTACGATCTGTGCATTGATTGAAGTCCTTGAAACAGATAAGACTCCATACAAGGCCTTTGTATACAATTTGCATGTAGAAATGAAATCAGTTTCATGTCTGTTTCTTTGGAATTACTCCAGAACCAGTATGCAAATTCTCTAGCCTAAGATCATATCTTCACATTAAACTTCCATCCATTTATCTTTATTTTCTTTTTGGGCTGCAATAGTACCAGAAAGGAGACTAGATACTAAGCCCAAGAAACTCAAACAATAAGGAAGTTTCAAAAGGTTTGGACTTCATAAGGAGAAGGCCATGGCAATACAGTCCCAAATTTAGTTTCATAACTGGCATAGTTCATTAGTTTAAAAGCTCCCGTATTCCATTATTACCACACTTTCTAAAAAAAGCAGCATCATACTCGATGCAACAAGAACAAAGTGACTCTTTGTACATACATGAAGATCAATTCAGCTGATTAAGGAAACCGGCAAATAAATGGAAATTTACCAGAAATACTGGAGACTTTTCCTTGGATTTGCACCAACATATGTTCTCTTTAGCTTATGCTTTCATATTTTGCATTATAATTCCCTTCATTGATATAGCTTTGTGAATTGTTTATCCATACTTAATAACTCCTTCCCATTCAATGGTGTAAACTATTCACATTTAAATTTAGGGGGGAAAACCTCATTTTGTAATTTTTTTTTTTTCCAAAAGACAGCCCACTAAAATGAAAATCTTTCATCATTATCTTAGTTCAAATAGGAAAATATGCAAGTAACAATGTCTGTCACATGGAGATTGATATCCAACTAAAGAAAGGAAATTTTCCCTTTTGCACCTTTTTATTTATACAAAGACATAAAATTCTAAATATGCAGCCAAGGAGAGAATTATAAATCAGTATCTACGTGTTGGTTAATATAGAACTAGAAAGTTGTCTGCTGCACAAAATTCAGCAAACAGACCTGAGCTTCTTTTACTACCTACAAAGAAGTAACATAAACAGATTGCAGAGCATAGAAATAGCTCCATATTCATATACTGACAAATGGGCAGGTGGCATGTACCCTTGAGGTCAAATAGAGACTACCAACTAGAAAAAGTGAAAAGTGACAAACTTCTCTCAACAAATTCATCAAGTCCACGACATACTCTTAAAGCAATAAATTAACTTAAGAATTAATATGAAATTTTCTCACTACTGGAGAAAAAATTGTATCACTTGATTGAATTGCAAGGCCTTGGGTGAAACTCGCACAAAACATGAGAAAAATGTAATAATAGCCAAAAAGCAAGAACATTAATAAGAAGAAAAGATGTACCTGTGTTTCAAGGCATAATGACTCAAACTCATCCTGGAATATTCAACAGAGACAACACTATCAAATTTGTAATAGTTGCAACTTGCAAAAGAAACTATTCAAAAAAGAAAGGAGAAGAATAAGGAATTTCAATGGCTTCAACAGAAAATTATAAGTATCAAAGTTATTGAACAATACAGGATCACCTCTAACAAATTGTAGTTATATTTATATGATGAACAGATATTTGACTTGAAATCATAATTTTGAATCTTATATTTTTCCACATCCTCCTAAATAAATCAAATATTCAAGACAAAAATACAAAAAATCGACCCCAGGGGCCTACATCATAAAATGAAGCCAAAAGTTTCTATGAACGCTACCATAAGGTTGACAATGTTCTTTTGCTACCTTTAAGCAGCCCTCTCAATCTACAGCTCTACCACCTAAACATTATATCATTGAAAATCCATCTCTAAGAGAAGCTCCACCCCCTAGAGATAAAACAAAGAGTATCTAAATCTAGGAAATAATATATATTTTAAGGATGAAATGCCACAAAGATAAATGCCCCTAGAATTGGATACTATAAAAGGAGAGAAGACAATTGAAATGAGAAAAACAACAGAAAAAAATAGATTCCTAGTTGCAGGAAAACCGCCAATGGCAGCCTGAAGAAAAAAGAATGTGAAACCTGGTTCTAGATAGGGGAGAACTTTATCCCTAATAGAAAGTGAAGTATCAAAATATTACTGTTGGGGTTACTCCCTTTAGATTGTTGCTAGATTACTACAAAAATGATTTTTACACAGTGCATTTGTTGGTACACGGTGCATGTGTGCAGA
This sequence comes from Aleurites moluccanus, assembly GCA_948193065.1. NCBI lineage: Eukaryota > Viridiplantae > Streptophyta > Magnoliopsida > Malpighiales > Euphorbiaceae > Aleurites > Aleurites moluccanus. The sequence continues at coordinate 14,861 of CANXYC010983311.1, forward strand.
ACATTTTACTCTCTTTTCTGAACTTTTCTTAGTGGATGCCACTTCCATCTTTTTACAAATGCATGCATTTCTCATTTAATTCATCCAAGTATACTATATACATCCATCCTAACATCTCCATTTCCCTCAAATGAATCTTATATATGTGTAATGTGTTTCTCCTCACTACTCAATATTCAATAACACAGAACATCATAGTTGGTCAAATCATAGTATTGAACATTGAGGCTAGATTTTGGGTTGTTTGAAAGTTACAATGAGTGGAGATCCAAGTGGACAATTAGGGTTTGTAAAAGGATAGGACTGAGCAGAGAAATTATACAAGAAAATATTTTGAAATGATTGCTATGTAGCTTAAGCGCTGTGAACAGTAACAAGTGAAATAAAAAGGTTGTAGGCTTGACATTTAAACTTCCTCAGACATCATATCTAGGGTAGAATTGCATCACACAATTCAAAGAAGTATAATTGCTAGCATTTTATTCAATAACAAAACTAATCTATAAGCATAACATTGGTATTTATAGACTTTTGTCCTAACCAGTTAAGATAATGGACTTCAAAAGTAGTTCTAATCCTTCAAGGATATGGAATCACCAAAGAAAACTAAAAGAAAAGATATTATGCTAACTTACAAGGACTCCAAAAAACATTTCAAACTAAAAATAAGGACTACTAAAGACATTTGAACAGATTTTCTAGCAAAAGAGAAAATTACCCTCGAGACTTAAATGTTGAAAAATACTAGATCAAAAGCTAATTTATTTAAATAAACACAAACATAAGAAATAAGACTCCTCAAGTACCAAAGGATACTATATAATCACCTTCATAAATAACATAAACAGTAATTTTAAACTTCATGAGTCCTTAAATTTGAAATTTTCTGGAATTCCTGTTATGCAAATCCCTCTTTCTCCTCTTCTATTCTACCTTTGCCTAGCCCATCAAGGCCATTTCTACATAGCCAGCATTCTATCTCAACATTCTATCTCAGGATATCAACCATCTCAAAATGCCAAAAAAATTTAATATCCGGCTGCCAACACATTAAGTATGAACCCTATTAGCAAGCTCATTTCAGCCATAGCTAAAAGCCTTCTCCAAATTCTTTTCTCATTCACTAATTTGGTGGTCTAAATTCAGTCCACACATTTATAACAAATCAGCTTAACCCTCAAATTATTGTTTTCAAATTTTGGTTATCTGCAACCAATCAAGAACACTAGAACATCCCACCATCTTTTCCTAGAAAGACCAGCACCATATAGAAGTTACTAGATTATTCTGCATTGATAGGAAAGCAGACAAAAAATCAAATTTTTCTCAAGTCTCCAAATGATCAATGTATAAATTTTTGGTTGCTACTTCCCATAAACACATACAATTGTTTGCATAAATGGGAAAAGGAAAATTTATTGCAATCTAAACTATAATAGCTAGAATAATTGATTCATGCAAAGGCATGGAAGACAATAACACTTATAAAGTGGGGAAGTCCATGTCAAATCCAATACATTAAACAAGTATTTATGAATGTTGACAAATGAATCTGACCCTTTTACCACAAAAGATGATCAATAAGCATGTGATATTAAAGCAAATGGTGAGAAGAGGTGCATACCTCTATCATCTTATGCAAAGAAGTTATAACCTGAAAATTTTGTATCACAATGCAGAGCATTAGTCTAAATTTCAAAGAGGTTGCAGTGAAATGATAGAAAATAGATAGACGATAGAATATGGTTTCAAACAAAGTTAACGCCATATTTTGAATGTCAGTACCAAAAGAAACTCATGATAGCGAGTGCAAACGCATTTCCAAATATGTTACCTAAAATAAACATTTTATTTTAACATATTTCATATATTCAGATCGTAAAAGTTCTTATTATGTTATGAAATCAAACATTTGGTCTATTCTTTCATATTATTGCAGTCTGTAGACCAATGCTAAATCATGCAATGATTTAAAAAGTGTATGTTCTTCTAAACTGTCTAATATAAGTAATGATGATCTGGGATTTATTCCTAAGCTATTACAAAAAGCATTTGAGTCAAAAGAAATATACACATACATTTGCATGACGCACCACTTTTTTTATTCTGTTATTTTCATTGTTTGATGTTAAAAAGAGATAATAAGCTATGAAGGAGTCTATTTTGAGGATGATGACAAATGATTGGCTACATTTAAGCAAACTTCCTAGAAAGGAAAGCTCCACTCTTAGTCTAAAACAATAACTTTCAGATTCTTAAAATTTTCACATTACATTATGGCTGATTGGAATAACAAATTTTTATTTTTTACTACCTAAGGTTGGCTAATGGCATACATATATACACAAGAACTTATCAACAATTCTAATCCCAATAGCTGAGAAACCTATCTATATTAAAAATATTTCCAATAAGATATAGTGAATTATGGCAAATAATATTAACATTAAATGCATGTACAATGTGAAATATTCCAAAGCATGGTACACACTCAAGGTAGTAGAAATACCTGAATAAATAGGCGGTGAAGACTTTCCTGCTCTTTGCTGCTGAAGTTTGAAAATGCTTTGATAAACTCCTTCAGATTGTATCAAAAATAAAATTATATTTATATGTACACAATACTTGAAGTTTAGAAAAGGAAAGGAAGAAACAAATGTAGAAAAAGCAAGTTTATACTTCATGTTTCACCATCCAACCAGAATATCCCACTATTCCATCTTTTTTTTTTTTTTTTTTTTTAAAGACACCCATCTTCAAGCATTATAAGCTACTAGAATTATCTGCAGGTCAATTTGGAAAGATTTGCACTTGAAGTAAGGAAGATCCACTATGAACACCAAGTCAAAAATTATAAACACAAAGACTAATATCAAATTCAAATACCACTTCTTCTTTTTTTTGAGAAAAAGAATGCTTGAATGTAGCATTAACCGGAAAAGTGATCCTACTGAAGGCCACAGTTTGATCTCGAGGCCATAAAACCATAGGCTCAGTTTGTTTGCATGACAAATTAGCTAAAGAATGAGATGCCATATTGGCATGCCTCTTAACATGACTGAGGTGGGGTTTGATAACCTAATTCAATACTTAAAATTAAAACTTCCAGCACTTGATCATTTTAAATTGTTTGGTAACACTTGTCTTAAGAGTCTTAATTAAGCTAAAAATATTATTTTAAATAATAAGTCAATTTTTAACTTAAAATTTGTACTAAATACAATAAGTTATTTGATTTTTAATCACTTAAATTATTCAGCACTTAACTTTCATTTACCAAACACCACTAAATCTAATACTAGAAAATAAACCTGCTAGGCTACCACATGACTAAATCTAATACCACTTCAAGTTAGATTATCATCAATCCAAATAAACACTAGGAAAAAAAAGGAAGCAACTCATTCTGCCAAAAAGAACCTGTGAGATCCTTTAGTTCCACAATGTTAATAAAATATCACATGCTACTCTGCAAATTTCCCCCTCCATCTCTCCCCTCAAATTACTGCAAACACACATAGAAATGGACACAAAAGAAAATGATGTGCAGTGTTACTTATAAATTATATGAAATAGACATGAACACAATACCATGTTAGTAATCAGCCACATGATGCATTGTATGAAATCTTAAGATAGAGAGACACAATAAATACTCAAATTTTGTGTTTAAAAGTAAGGAGAATTACATCAAAAACTGAATCAAGTTTCAAACAATCAAAAAGAACAAGAGACATTTTAAAATAACGCAATTGCTACGCATATATACCTCTTTTGAGCAGGAAATGAGAAGGGAACGAATAGCAAGCTTGAAAGACTTAGAAAAATCAGAATGTCTCGATCCTACTGAAGTACCAATCTTGTCCATGTCTCTCAATCTGCAGACAACAAAAGAAAGGCCCTCAAATTGAATTTCTTAAAGTTATTAGAATCGATAGAGAAGAAAAAGCAACAGCATCCTGGTTGATTGGTCAAGACTCAAATGGGTTCTCTCTGATTTCAGGTGAGCTAATCAACTAAACTTAAGCTGATTACTCAGATTACAGATTTCAAATAGGATTCTAATTAATAAAATACAGACACCAATTGAACTCAAATTAATCAACTTCATTTCTATTACACTTAAATACAAACTAAACCCAGATGAGTCAGCTTAATTACACCCAAATCTGGAATACCTATTTCCCTTTAGGCCATGAATTAAGAAATTCAAGGGAAATTTTTGAATTTTGAAAAGCAAGATAGATGATCATGTACGGTGACCTCTCCTCACTTTGATAGTCTTCCAACGCAAAGAGAGGATGATGAGCAAGTGGGTCTTGTGAGATGTCGAGAAATGAAAATCGAAATGAAAAACCACTAAAACGGGAGCAAAAGAGAGAAGGCGGCTGACCTACTGAGAAGAATTTCTCAACTTTCTCACCAGAAATTGTTGAATGTGCACTCTCTTGACTCCTAATGGCGAATAGCCACCTGGAAACCCGCTTGTTCCGGCGATCTATTCGAAAAAGCTCACAACCCAACGCTTTTATCTCCTCTCTTCACTTTTCCTGTTGAATTCACTGCCAAGGGAAGCAACGACATCTCAATGCCTCCCTTTTTCTCTTCTCGGAGCTTAGTTCAGTATTTGGGTCGACTGGACTTGGGATTTGGTTATGTCTCTCTCTCCCTTTCCTTGTAGAGGGCTGTGTTTTTGTTTTTTAATTTTTTTTTCTTGGTAGTTTCCCAAAGAGAAAAGCCTCCAAATTTAAATTTAAAACCAACGTGGTCAAATTCGGACCGAACCGGTGTGTCGGATTGATAATTTCGTGAACCGGACCATTAGCCTGTCCGATTTAGATAATAAATCCATTCTTACCCAAACCGGCTAAAAACCTTTAAACCAGCCGGGCAGCAGGTGACTCAGTCATCTCGGACCGAATTATCCGAGCATAACGGGTCAGTTGATTTTCTCTATATGCTTGAGAAAAGCTCTCTTTTGAATCAAACAATAACAGATACTACAAAAAAAACTATAGGCAAAGATGTTAAATTTTCTAATTTAACATACATAATTAGGATCATTAAAATTAATTACATAATAAACGATTAATTTAACGTACTTTTGTCTTTAGCAATTAAAGAGGAAAAAAAAACCATTAATCAATAGATTTCTCACCCTTATTTTATCTTTCCTTTTATTTTAGTTTTGATAGATATAATGTAAAAACTTCATAATTAAAGAGTGGAGGATCTGTTATCCTTTTATTTAAAAATTAACTACTCTTATCATATTCATTACATGATAAAGTGATTTCCTAAAAAAATGAAATTATGGGGATAGAGGCATAATAATAGCCAATTTCCTATTTATTTTAAATGAGTCACTAATATTAAAATATCTTACACCCACTTAGCTCAATTAAAATTTTTATAATGAAAGTTAATTTCTTATATCCTATCATAATATCAAAAAAAATATAAAAGCTATTTGGTATGAGTTATGGCGGTCATGTTCTAATTTGTAAAATAATCCTTTGTACATACTACAATACCTGCAACTTAATAATGAAAAGTAATGATTCATTATGATCTATAATACTGACTTGTTAACTATTTTCTTGTTATTCATTAAACAATAATGTATATATAACATAATAGAACAAGAAAAACGTAATAACATCAGAAATATAGTATTGCACTCAAAGTGTCATTATAAAATATCATTAACAATCAAGACCCATCCTAAAAACATTTTCCTTAAATAGCTTGGGTTGTAAACCCTTTGTTAATGGGTCAACAATTATAAGTTCAACACTAATATGCTAAATATACACTATTTATTTCTGAACCTCCTCCTTAACGGCAAAATACTTTAATTCCATATGTTTGGCACCTGTAGAGTATTTGTCGTTCTTGAAGAAAAATACTGCAACGAAGTTATCACAATAAATTTTCAGTAGCTTGGTAATGGTGTTGACACCCCCAAGTCCTGAAATAAAGTTCCGCATCCATAATGCATGAACTGTAGCTTCAAAATAAACTATAAATTTTGCTTCCATTGTAGATGAAGCAATGACATTTTGTTTTGCACTTTTCCATTGTCACGACCTGGTTTCCCAAGCTGCGACGGTCCTAGGGCACGGGAGATGCCAATGGCGACCACCTATAGAACCCAATATCAGTCACATCAATCCTATTAATTCAATATAATGTGTATATATCATATCCATAATTACCAATCATTCTATCAACCTATCATACATTCTGAAAATAACTGAAATATCAATTCCCAAAATATCACTTTAATTATAATATCATCCATTTAACAAAACCATCGTAAGTTACATGTTCATTTCCTAGCTAACCAGTACATACCCATGGAGCAGTTAGATCATGAACACCAAAATAAATATTATTCGAAATAGAGTATTTGTAAATACATCTGAAAATCAGTGGCAGAATTCCCAGAGAAGTAGAAGTTTAGATTCAGCAGCTCTAATCCTCTCCTGAAAGGGGAAACAATAAAGGGGGTGAGTATAGATAATACTCAGTGAATTCACATGCATCGAAATAAATATAGGTATCATATAACAAAGGTATCAATCAAATGGTAATAGTTTACCGAATAAATATCAAGGTGCAATAAAGCCAATAATCAACATATAAGTTAGGTATCATATATGGAATGACAGATACAGGGATGGACTGTATGAAAAGAAATCATACAATCTCCAAATAATCAAATGCGTTAGACCATGTGGGTCCTAGATCATCCATATCAGGGCAAATAAGCATAAAGCTGATCAGGTCCTATGGCCAGGACCATAATCCCCTCCTAGCTAGGGTACAAATATACAATATGCACAAGGTCGACAGTATTTCCCCACTCCCCTGTTGAATCGGAAATTCTGTCACAACCATATCAAGGTCAATAACAAGGGATATCATTAACAATAATGGCATCCGGATTCAATCAATCAAACAATCAGTTCGGTATCAATCATATCAATATTCCATATCAATAATGGTCATGCCATGTACAATATCCAATACAAATCAAAGGTTTGATAATAAGGGTAATTCATATGACAAAAGAAATAAGGTTCAGTAACCAAATGGGAAATATCAATGAAGCAAGATTATATAACAATAAATAGTTTAATTTGGTAAGAGAATATAAGACAAGTTCAAAGAAAATCAAAGGTAACACAATCATGTGAGGTTCGGCCATTTGGGATTTTTTCCCAAATGGTGCCCAACAATCAATTAAGTAAATTAATAGGACAAATGATGCATGTAGAACTCACCTTACATGGAGAATGAAAGATCAAGAATAATGATAGTTAATCCTACTCCATCAAGTGAGTAGGCCTGTCATTTATAATATCAAATTTAGTTTCAATTCAGGGTTCATATTTGCAATGAATAGAAGTTTCAATATCAATTTCAATATGTTCAATGAAGAAATATATATTTATTATATACTCAAAGTTTGGAATCAACAATAAAGCAATCAATTAAGTATTAAACAAAAACATGAATATTAATGACATTCAAAGTGGGCATTCGATCAAATTTTGGCTTTTTAATTTCAATGGCTATAATTTTAGTTATTATCATATCTAAGATACTTAAGGTACCAATGTGAAGTATCAAGAGTGTCCATGCCAAAATTCAAAGCAATAACAACGAAATTGGCATGTCTACATTAGGCCAAATGAAGGGCAATTTAATATTTTAATTATTTCAATCACTAAGCTATCAATGAATAAATTAAAAGGTTTAATGAACAATTTGAAGTAATAGTAAAAAAAATTGAGGTTATATACTGATTTGGCCATTAAAGGTATCAAGAAAGGAAACATTAACAATTTCAATTGGATTCAATTTTAAGCAAAATGACATATACATTACTCACCTTTCTAACTCTAGCTCCAAGTTCCCTAACACTTCACTTTTCACATAAACAATAGGAATGGTCTACTACTTTATCTTCCTCTCCTTTATTCTCTATAGCTACAAAGTCGATTAAAATATTTTAGTAATCAATTTATCTTAATTTTATGTAATAGGAATCAAATTGTAACTATCCCTCTCAAAATCTAAAACTTGATTTCTGGCAGCCTAGGTTCCTTTGTTACTATCTCTAGTTATACTCATCCAATTGTTTCAATTATTTCTTTTAATTAAATTAGACATATGAAGGTTTAACATACTAAAACTTCAAATTTTTCTAATCACTATACGAATTATGGTGAATTTCCTAAATTTGCCCTGCATCTTAAAATTTGTCCTGTAAATTCTATTCGAGCAACCTCTATTATTTTATTCATAACTCAACATTTAGATATTAAAATGCTATTTTGATTTTACTGAAATTTATTAAGACAGAGAGAAACATTTTTCATGTTTTGAGTTTTCTCTGATTTTGAACTTAAGGTCCTCAAAAATGCAAAGCACGGTAGAGTTTCTCAGTCCAAAACTTAACCCGAGCTAGAAATACTCAATGTCTCATATCTCTTTACACAATATGAATTTGACAAAACTTTCTTAAAAGAATATTTTCTAAACATGTATCTACAACTTTCATGTTTTGTGGATTTTCAAAATCTAATTCTAAGGTTCCGAAAACTAACCTCCAACTTTTTATCAAGATACAAAAATTTCAGAATTTCAAATATTGACTTCTAACTTCTCTTTCTTTCACTATATAAACCTCTAATCTACCACTAAAAAATTATAAAATTGAATTATAAAACTAGATAAGAATATTACCTTTTGGAAACTTTAAAGAATTTTCTTTAACTTGGCAAGATTCTAACAAAATTGATGAAGAAATGAATATTAGTTGATGGAGAGCATCATAATACACAGAAAATCCACCCATTCCAGATGGTAATGTAAGTACCGAAGCAATAATGAAACATGTCTTGAATTTCTGAAAACTTTTTTTACAATCATCGTCCCATTGAAATTTAATTTGCTTCCCGCTTTGGAAGCTTGAAACCCAAGACCAAAAAGAAAAGTTGCAAGTTCATGAAACCAAGCACGTGGTGCTTGCTTAAGCCCATATAAAGATTTATTAAGTTGGCAAACATAATCCGATTTAGAGTATCGACATAACCAAGCGGTTGTTCCATATATATAGTTTCATCAAGAGTACAATATAAAAAGGCATTAGAAACATCAAGTTGCTTAGTATACCATTTAAAAATTGTTGATAAGGACAATACCATGTGAATGGTGGTAGCTTTAACAACTAGACTAAAAGTCTCATTATAGTCAATACCATTTTCCTGTGTGTATCCTTTGGCCACTAACCGAGCCTTGGACCTGTCAATAGTACCATCACGTTTCCTTTTAATTCGAAAAATCTATTTATTCCCAACAACATTCCCAACAACATTCATACCACTCGGTCTAGGTACCAATTGCCATGTATTATTATGTTGTAAAGCATTAATCTCATCTAACATAGCTTTTTGCCATTGAACATATGGTTTGGCTTTAGTATATAAAGTAGGTTCTTTATCCAAGTAATTAGTGGATGATTTCTTTCAGTTATCAAGGCTTTTCTATAAGGTATTGCAGTGGTACGAAGAGGCATGGAATGGATGTGGGCTACTGTTTGTGGATGAATGGCATCGGGTTGGGGCTGCTGAAGTTGCAGCGATGACGGGTTGGCTTGAGGTGCGACTTGAGGCTGTTGAATAGGTGAATAAAAGTCTGATAAATGTCTCATTTTATGTTAAGATGAAGGTAGTGTTAATTCTGAACTTGATAATATTGAATTGTGAGGTATATAGGAGGACTGTGGTGTTGGTAATGGAGAAGAAAACAAAGAACTTGGTTAGGTATGGGAAAATAAAGAATTAATAAATAAAGACATACCTGATAGTGGGGTTGTTTTGGTGCCAATGAGGTTGAGTTTGGATGTGAAATTGTCAACCATGGATTAGAAGAAAAACCTGCACATGTGCCTGTAGACTGATGCAAATTTTTAAAAGGAAATACTGACTCATCAAAACGAACATGCCGAGTAATATAAAGTCGTCCAGTTAATGGATTAAAACACTTATATCCCGCATGATTAGGTGAGAGACCCAAATAAATACAAAGTTGTGAATGATAGGAAAATTTATGAGAGTTGTAAGGTCTTAAAAGAGGAAAGATTGCACAACCAAAAATTTTAAATTCTTTATATTTGGGATATTGCCGAAACAAGTTAAAAAATGGACTCTGTGTAGCAGTAGAGACACTAGATGGCATACAATTAATAGAATTAACTGCAACATCAAAGGAAAAATTCCAAAAATTTAAAGGAATGTGAGCATGGGCTAAAAGTGTGAGATCAGTGTCAACAATATGACAAATTTTTCTTTCAGATAAGCCATTTTGCTCATGTGTATAGGGACATGCAATACGATGAAGAATACCAACTTGTTTAAAATATTTATTTAAACTTTAATATTCACCACCCCAATCAGAATGAAAAGCACAAATTAGAGTTTGAAATTAACGCAGAACATAAGATTCACACTGTTTAAAAATAGCTAAAACCTCACTTTTATTTTTCATAAAATAAATCCATGTAAACCGACTGAAATCGTCAACAAAAATAATAAAATAACGATGACCATAGTGAGATAACATAGGGGCAGGTCCCCAAACGTCAGAATGTATGATTTCAAAAGGCTGAGAACTTGAATGTATAACAGTAGAAAATGGTAATTTATGTAATTTTCCTAAAGAGCATGAATGGCAAATACTGGGACTAAAAGATCCTAAATTAAAATTTTTGACAACTTGTTTGACTTTTCTAATATTAGGATGACCAAATTTAGCATGTCAATCTTCATGCGGTGGAGATGAATTCGTAGAATACACCTCCTTCCTTTGAGCACGTGGTTGACATATCACATATAAGCCCTTTCTACTTGGGCCACGGAGGAGTAGTTTCTTGGTTTCCTGGTCCTTGATAGAAAAATGAGTTGGCCAAAATTCAAAGAAAACATTATTGTCTTTAGCGAATTGATTAACTGAAAGTAAATTTTTAATTATACAAGGAACATATAGCACATTATTCATATTTAAGGAACCATGTGAACAAGGAAAAGAAACTTTGCCAAGATTAGAAATTTGCAAACTTTAACCATTCCCGACATGCAATTGATCACCCCCTTTGTATTCAGAAACACTGCTCAATGTGGAGATATTAGGGGTAAAATGTGAATTCGCACCCGTATCAGGATACCAAAGATGATGATCACGACTATGATTATTGTAATGAGAGGGAGAAGTGCCACTTGAAAAGGTAAAATTAGCTTGGGGTTGAAACTGTCGATAAGATTTATTAGAGTACCGGTGACGACAACGATCAGCAGTGTGATTGCGCATGCCACAAATCTGACAAAAGTCCTGAAAACCACATTTGAAATTCGAATTGAATGAAGAAATTTGGTGTGATGCTTGAAGAGGATGCTGCTATGACATCGACAGTAGCTGCTGTTGTGGGGTTGGCAGTAGCCCACCCATAGTGGATGATGACTGTGACATGGAGAAGGTAGATGGGCCAAACCTGTTCAGGTAATTAGCAACAGGAGTATTCATACTATTTAGAAGAATTTCATAAGCCACAAGTTGCCCATGAAGTTCATGAAATGGGACTAGAGTTGGGCGAAGATTAAGAGCAGTAATAATGCTATGATAGTCACTCACAATATTTCGATAAATAATAGCATTAAATTCAGTAGGGGAAACTGTCCTTCCTGCAACTTGTAATTCATCTGCAAGAGATTTGGCTTTGTTGAGATAAGAGTTAACAGATAGATCATTTTTCTTGAGTTCTTGTAACTCAATATTGAGCTGAAGTTGACGATTTTGATTAACGGCTCCAAAAGCATGAGCAAGAGCCTGCTATACCTGTAAAGATGTAATAAGGCCAACTACATAGGACACATCTTTTAGTGAGGTAAGTAATTCTAACTTCAATAATAATGATAATGTTATGCATATGTTGGAATCATTGCTTTCAAAGTATCATAAATTACAAAGTAAATATGATAATTTGAAAACAATGACAAATGATGTTTTGAATGCATGTGATGGTTATATTGATGAGATAGCTACTTTAAATGCCTCCAAAAGTGAGTTAGAAAATATTATCCTTTAAAAGACTCAAAGTCTTGATGATATTTGTAATGAAAATTTGAAGGATAAATTAGCTACTCATAATGAGTCTATATCTAAACTTTGCAAAAACAAAGATAAGTTAGATGAAATTCCTGAATCTCAAAGGTGTCCAAGTAATAAGTTTGGACTTGGATATAATGAAGATGGCAAGTCATCCACCTTTAAAATCACTTTTGTTAAGATATCTAGCTCCACTTCACATTTGCTACATATGCCTCCACATAAGGTCATGAGACCTAAGAATAATATGCCTAAGGCATGGGGTCAAAGAAGACCTTCATTTGCATACACTAGACCAAGACTACAACATAAGCTTAAACCTCAATTTAGGCCAAGAAATGATGTTCATCATAATATGAGGTGTCATTATTGTGGTAAAGTTGGTCACATGAAATATAGATGCCACATTAGAAAATTGCATCTAGGTTATATTAATTTAATCGCTTTTAATGATAACCTCCATGGACCTAAAGGAAAAAGGGTACCAAAAATGCATTCTTTAACTTTTTCTAGGCAGAAATTTTTGAAGAAGAATGATGAAATAAAAATGGTTCATCAACCTCCACATAGGAGAAATGGCACAAACAAAGCCTATGCATATGAAGCATATGGAAATGGAATGGCACATAGACCATGTACCAAAGGTTATGAAGCATTCAACAATATAAAGAGGTCATATGATAAAAGGCACTACCTATGGAGCAATGGTAGAAAACCACGATGGAAAATAGCATGAGAGGTAAATAAATATTACCTCTTACCCTTTTGAAATTTAAATAATTGTTATGTTATGAAATTGATTAATGACATGTTTAATTGCTTAAATATATTTTAAAAAATATTTTTGCTTTGATGATCCCTTGTGTACCCCTTGAACATTTTTTATTTAAGGGGGAGAAATGCTTGAAATAGGGAGATAAATTATTTAGATCCCTTTATGTGTTGAGCAATTTATTTTCAAAGGGGGAGTGCAAAATCTTTTTGTTGATATCAAAAAGGGGGAGAAGTTATACAAGTGTTATTTGCAAAAAATTAATTGAGCTTTTTTGTATGTTTCCTAAACATTTGTATGTTTCCTAAACACTTGTATGTATGGTTTTGTTATCATAAAAAAGGGAGAGATTGTTGGACCCCTTGGGTTTGATATTGATTTTGATGATAACAAAACATGTCAATGTATTAATTATGCTAACAAATTTGTTTAAATTTATCAAGGCATGAAAAATCATGACCAATAATTATTGGTACGTGTCACGACCCAAACCAGGGAGCCACGATGGTCCAAGGGTATGGGATTTGCCTGTGGCTACTGGTAGATCGATGAACCCCTAATACAAATTAGCTTATTTATATCTAATACAGGTTTCATGCTTCATTTCATACATATACATTATGCCAATATTCTGTCGAAAATCCGGCAGAGTTTCCTCTGTATTTTTAACATGCCAACTTACCGTTTATCAATTAAACACTTCCAAATATCATTTCTCAACTCAACTCCATCTCCACATTCTCAACTCAGCCATATAATTTCACAACATAAACCATCATCAGTATCATATTTGCTTTAATACCAAATCTAAACAACTACACCATCATACACACATATATAAATACATACATAATAACTTGAATACTCATACTTTGGATTACAGTACCATGGAGCTACTAGACAGAATTTGGATCAAAGATTAACTTATAATATTTACATATATATGTCAAAACATCCACGGCGAAGAAAGAGTAGCCTATGGAACTCGGACCTCACCGACACCTGAAAAGATTTAAAACTGCGAGGGTGAGTATAAAATACTCAGTAAATAATTATATACAAAAATGCATGAAAATTATATACCATTGAAGCTGAACCGAAACCTGAAATTGTTAGGAGCAATAATAGCAGGGAAATAGAGCAAATAGTATTAAATCACGTGGTGCTAAGTAGTAAACTATAGGAGTAGCATATGAAATATTCAAAATATGGTGAATGATGATAACATGTAGTATGAGTCACATCACATATGATATAACAGGTAAATAGGGCCAAATATGTCAAGTATGCACAATTGTGCTAACAAGTATATATATTGCGCAATGGCGCATACAAGTAATTATGTAAGAGTGATCAGCTCTTACGACTAAAGAATATAACTCTCCTCCCTAATAAGAGTCAAATAAGAAACCAGTGTGCACACGGTCGATAGTAAATCCCGCTACACCGTCGTAGTAGCCCTGTTATGATATCGTATGTAAAAGTCTCATATTATAGGTATAGGTTTACAAATATGTCTCAATTTCACATATAACAAATCATTTTCAAGTTACAAGTATTATATAGGCATGCTGGCCAAAGTTAAGAATCGTGCCTGCCGGGGCCCAGTTTCGCTAGTGCAAATGGCATGTCAAATTACGGGTCCGTTTTATGATTTTTTTGAGGAGTTTCTGGTTCTCTATATTATGAACATATTTAGGTAGACTATTTGGTATCAATTTGAAGCTTAGAGATAGGGGAAAGGATTGGGCTAGGTATCGGGTTAAAATATTTTCTAGGTTTCAAATTATATCAGTCGAAAGTTTATGACAGTTAAGGTCAGTTCGGAGGGTCATTTTTGGTGCCAATTGGACATTTCAAATGAAATTAGGGTTTTTATGAATCACATAATTTCAAATGTATATGATATGCCATATGATGCTTAAATGGAATAATTGTATATAAAAACTTACTTCCAAAACTTAGCTAAGGCGCGCAGCTCCCAGCTAGCCCGACGACCCCCTAATTGTCGCGGCGACTGCCCGACTGGTCCCTTCCTCGGGAGGCTCGCCTATATATATATATTCTCTCCGTAAGGATTCAAATAATCATATATACACACAATACACATCAAATACACATATACTCACACTTAATGGTCATATTTCCTAACGAATGACAAATTTACCCCTTCCTAACACACATAGGCCATTCGGCCAAAGCCTAACTTGGGCCACAAACATTTAAACCTCATATTCCTTATACAACACAATAATTCACATATATATTAACATATTAAAGCAAGTTTGGCTTACGTTCAAGCCTAGATTTCATGCCAAAGTATTTTGAATTTTATAGGTCATAAAGACCTAAATTCAATTCCAACTCAAATCAAGCATACTAATTACTTCCTATATGCTTCAAATACCTATCAATTAAACATATTACACATAATTATCAAATTATACTCATAATTCACCTTATAAACCCTAACCCTAATTCAAAAGCATTTCGGTCTACAAAAGGGTTATACCATCTAAGCTTAATTTTTCCAATTCAACAATTAAACACATCAATTCAACAATTCCAAGCTTAATTACACACAATCAAATTAAGTTCCTAATTTTGCCCTAATTAGGTTCAGTGTAAAGGGTTTTTTCCAATCCATTGATAATTCTTCCAATTGCACCTATAATTGAACAATTCAAGCTACCAATTAAACATCTAAACAATCAATTTTACCAAAACCAAGTCAATTTCATATTTCCCCTAACCTAGGGCATTCGACCAAAAGGGGGTTTTCCTCTCTTTCATGTTATCCTCCAATTCAAAGGTTCAAATGTCAATTCACTATGTCAATTAGAGATTTAAACATTCAATTGCAATAATAGACAAGAAATTTTCACACCTGAACCCTATCCCCAATTCGGTTACAAGGTTCCTTCAACAACTGACATTCAATCTTAAATTCATCATTCAATTAGCATTAATTCAACTCATATAACAACAATTATGAAATCAATTGCTTCTTTGAAATACAAAAATCATATTTCCCCCAAATTTTCACCTAATCCATTCGGCCATTATGGAATCCTACCCACTAAATGTTTAATCCTTCAAATACATCCTCAAACCCAATATTTAAATGTAAATAAATCATTAACCAACCAGAATTTTAACTTACCTTAAACTTCTTAGAATGGTTGAACCTTTAATCCTTCCAACCTTTCACCAAAATAAGGATTTGAGCTTTGATTGATGAAATGGGGGATAATTTGATGATGATTTCCACTTTAGCATAAAAAAGTTAACTCCAAACTTTGATTTTCTACTATGGCCGAAACAAAGAAGAGTTTTTCTTCTTTCCCTTAGGTTGCTCACGGATTCTTGATGGAGAAGAAGAAGAAATGCAGAACTATTTGATTATTCTATTAGTTAGTGGGATTTTTCCACTCAATCCAATGCATGTAATCTCATAAAGTGAACTTTGAAACCTACACATGCATCCCTTAGATTAAAATGCACCAATACTTATTGAATCATGATGAGGGAAAGTGTCATTCACTCCCTACTCTTACACTTTTGCTTTAATTGAGTCCTTTTAAAATATCAACTAAATCCCTAAATTTTATTTTCTTTTACAATTTAGTCCTACTAATTTTGTAACCTAATTTGGCTATTTTATTTATTTTATTATTATTATTTTATTTTATCCAAACAATCAATTAACAATCAAATACACATGTAAGGACATCAAAATAATTTCTAATAAATTAACAGAAATTTCCCATAGGTGTTGAACTATACTAGGCTCGATTATGGCTTGGTGTTACAGTAGGTTTAACACAATTTGATAGAGTGCATATGCTAAGGGGGAGCATATTTGAGAAATACAATAAATTAGAATTCAAGTTGCAGGTTGAAGGAAAGTAACAACCACTACTAAGAAAGTAGTGCCCGTTACTAAGTAAATCACAACCGCTACACAATATTCACAATCGCGAATTTTAAATCCAAAAGGTCTAGAAGTTCAAGGTCAGAGTACACAAAAGAGTAGCACCCGCTACTTTGATGTAGCGCCCGCTATTAATTAAATAGCAGTCGCTTCCTATTATTCACAACCGCTACATTCAATCCAGAAGATCTAGTAGCCTGAGTTTGAAAGTGTAGCCTTCGCTACTAAGGATGTAGCACCAACTACTTAAATAAGTAGCCCCCGCTACTTTTGTGTAGCGCCCGCTATTCTGGAAAATCAAACGTAAAAAATAGTCATTGGAAATGCTGTCAAAAGGCATTTAAGAGGTATAATGGCTATATTTTATTCAATACTATAAATATGAGTTGGTGGGAAGCTTAAAATGAAGAGAATAACAATTGAGAACCTATTATTGAGCTATTGTACCAAATCATTTATGTTTATGGCTTGAAAAGCTTATTTATAGTTAAACCATTTTTGTGAGCCATTAGTTATAAATCTTTGAGTTGGTTAAGACTCATTGATTGTTTGAGAGTTGGGAAAAAGTTAAAGGGGATTTTTCTTCTTCTCATCTCTTATAATTCTTAAGGATTTAAGTATGTGCCTTAGTAAAACACTTGTATAACCTTTGATAAAAACTTATGAAGGTTTGAAGTGTGAGCCTTGAAAACACTTTATAAGGTTTGAGTGTGAGCATAAACACTTGGGTTTAATCTTACACCCGCAAAATGATCAATTAAAATACTCAAGTGTGATCTTGAGAAGTGGACGTAGGCAAGTGTTGGCTGAACCACTATAAAATTCTTGTGTTTGATTTTTCTCTTCCTTCCTTCATTTTATTAATTTTTAATTTTACCTTAATTTTTCATTCCAATCAATTCATCCCCCTCTTGGTTGCCAAAGGGACTTTTAGTCATAATAACTAAGAAATTTAAATGTTAAAGAAATATATGTACTCAAACCTGATTTTTCAGCACTGAATATCTTTGATGATACCATGGGTTATGTACATACCATTTCCTATACTTCCTTGAAAGAAATAGAACGTTGTTAATAAATTTTTTGAATTTCTTTTACAACCTTGAAATTAAGAGTTATATGTTCAATTACACATATACTCTCCCAACCTTCTTCATCTTCGTAGATAGGTAAACTGAAGTTTTTATATCTTATAATTTTTTAACCTTTTGAAGATGATTGAACATCTTCCTCCTAGGTTAGTGTTATAGGAACCTCTCATTGGTTTATTGATGAAGTATAACTCTATTTAATTCTTGTTGATGTATCATAGAGATTTCTCATAAGTTCTTCTAAATGTAAATTGATATTTCTACCCCTTTGTGTAATTTGAAAAGATCCTATCGACATTGAGGTCTCTACTGGTTCTTGATGAATCCAACAGCCAAGTTAACTCTAGATGATTAATTACTTTTCTTTGAAATTTTTTATAGTTGTCTGACCCTTCATCAAACAACTCAGTTATCTTAGAGATATTCCTCACTCCAGGATTAGCAGAGTTCATTAATATGATTATTATCCTAGTGTGATACGTTAAATATTTAGTGTGGGTATGTAATACCTCAGCCTAATCTGGACCTAACCCTTAAAGAGAACCTTAGGGGGGAGATTTTTCTTTTCTTTTGAATGTGTTATTAATATGCATTTATGTATGAAATTGATAGTATGCATGTTATTTGAATTGATTTTGAGCATAGAAGTGGTCTAGAGGCTGTTAGGACTTAATCG
>CANXYC010983362.1:0-18013 GCA_948193065.1 Aleurites moluccanus
ATTTTATTTTTTACTTGAAATACAATACTTGAATATATTGTAAAACGTATTCAATAAAATACATTAATCAATTAGTTCTCTAAATAGATTAGACTTAGCTACGATTATATATTCCACACTTCCAAAATCACTTTTTAATAATAATAAAAAAAAAAAATACTTTGTCTGCTCCTAAATTTATGGAAGGCCACATGATATTTATGTAGGAGGACACTGATGCATCGAATAATTTACTTGTACCTATATACTGGCCAGTCGTTTTTTAATACTTGAGAAAATTGATTGACCGAGTGTTTTTGCTGCTGTTATCATCGACAGCCACCTCGGCCATTTGTAAGAGAAATTGTTCATGCAATATAAATCACTTTTGAAAATGAAAACTTCTTCCTATAAATTTCATTTGTTGGTACTTTTGGAATTCTAGTATCTGCTAGTTATTATTGTTATTACAAATTTACAATTCAAAATTTTAATGCATTATTCATATGTTATTACTATGGGTGACCACGCTCTTTTTAGTTTTTGACACACTCATTAATGAGTATTAATGGTTGATTGAAAGGTAAGAACATTATGACTTATATGGTAATATTTTACTTTCATTATGCTTCTACTAATGGTTAACTTGAACTTAGACAACATCTAAATAGACTGTAAAAAATTTAAAATCATAAGAGTTTAACTTGAATTTTCATGGGTAAGAAAAATCTAATTTGAAATTATGTTTGGATTTATGTTAGGAGGTGAGCCAAGGACTTGAGATAACTCATTGTAAGCTTAAAAAGTGATTTGAGTTTCATTTTAAGGCTATGACATAGTGAGGTGAATTTTAAAATAACCATGATTCTTTAATTGATATATATATATATATATATATATATGTTCTTTTGATTGATTATTGTTATTGATAATCCATTGTAAATGATCATTTAAATCCTTTCTTTCTAATGAGTCATTGTTATTTGTTAATAACTTGGTTATCAATCCTTGGATAAAGTTTATTAATAAATCTTATTGTTCGGTGTTGTTGACTATCGTTATTGGCTAAAAGACATTATTATATATTATTATTGTTGAGAGGTCACTTAGGTCATAACCAAATAATGGACCATGTTTATGATGTTACACATTTATTAGTGAGAGGGAAATTTACTGGACCATGTGTATTAGTGACTCAATTGATAGGGTCATGTTTATTAGTGTTCTCACATCAGGAGGGAATCGTGCCCTAGGCATATGCTCGGCTAAGCATGTGTCATTCTATAAGGGGTGTTATTGCCCTACTATCTTTATTGATCATCTATTATTCTATCATATACGAAATGATTGATTGGTGTCATTTTTTGAGACATACTGATAGTATCGTTCATTAACCCAATAGATTTGTTATATGAACATATTGTGTAATTGTATATATATATACATGTGATTCATTATAATTCCTTCAAGGAACCCCCTCAAGTATGAATGCAATTAATTATTCACTAAGTTGAAGGCTCATCCCTCTTCATATGTTTTCAGGTTCTAAAGTTGAGGACGTTGAGGGCTAGGGTCGAGCTTCTTGACCTTTTTATTCCAAAAAGCTAAATATGTATAGTTTTGAACATTTTCTTATATTGTACTATTATAGGATATTCATTTTAGATACTTCATAGTATGTGGTGAACTTATGTACATGATTATTTATTTTGGGTGCATTTATGGATGCCCTTATTTATTGTGGATGATGGTTAAAAGATGTTTTTGATCCATAGTGAACAAGTGGAATTACGTGGATGTAATGATATTAATTACTATTTAATTGATGATGTGATTGATATAGAGATTATATGAGTATCATGCTTCTAGTTTTGCATAAATTGTATGGGTTCTACAAGTGTTAGTGGTCTTATACCTATCCAAGCTCTAGGACTGTCATATCGTTGGAATCAAGGTGTGACAAATATGGTATTAGAGCTTGCATTAATATTGTATAAGATATTATAGGATCTATAGCTTAAGTGTATACATGACTTTGTAATCTTCAGAGCATTAGATCCTGTCATGTCATTGCTATGTCTTCCTGTATTATAGATCTGCATGTACCATTGTGTTATAGGTTTAAGATTTGCTTCATTTCTCGTTTCAGTACTATAGAATGATGTCTCTGAGATGTGGATGTTGTAGCCTAAGAAGGGTCATCCCTTCTATTGTACTACCAGATGAGGGATCCGTAGATCAAATAGGGGACAATATGATTCCTCCCCTCTACTCCACCGAATGAAATGGCCACCATGAATAAAATGTTGGATCAATTCCAACATAACTATGAGATATTACAGAGTTTATAATCAGTTCCAACATAACTATGAGATATTACGGGGTTTATAATCAATTCCAACATAACTATGAGATATTGCGGAGTTTATAACCCAAAAAATAAAATAACAAATAGTTCCTCCACTAGTAGCTCCTATAGTTTCTCCTCCTATGGCTCTTCATCAGCTACATATAGTACCATTGTTGGAGGAAATATCATTTGAGAAGTTTTTAAAGCTCAAGCCACCATAATACAAGGATGATGTGGATCTTACGCAATTTTTAGAGGAGATTGATGTTAAAGCCCTAATAATGAGAATCCCTGATAGAAGAGTAATGGAGGGAGTCAGTCATTTGATGAAAAGGGATATTAAGAGTTGGCACAAGATAAGCATCATTGGGATACTTTAAAACAATGAAGATTTTACTGGGGAGAACTTCAAAGAAATGGTGATTAATGAGCTTCTTCCTAATAGTGTTAGGGAAGCATGGGCTTTAGAGTTTGAAGAGCTGGTTCAAACTCCTGATAAGAGGAGAAATGTGAGATCCATGTTGACCACAATAGGAGAAATGTAAGATTTATATTGACCATAAGAGCTTAAATTACATATTCAGCAGAAAAATATAAACCTTAGGCAAAGGAGATTGAGGGAATTACTTAAGGATTATGACTGTGAGATCCTTTACCATCTGGAGAAAGCTAATGTGGTTGCTAATGCTTTGACCTGGAAGTCATTAAGGATTTTAGCCCACATTCAATTGCATAGACGACCATTAGCGAAGGAGATGCAAAGCTTACATGATATGAGAGTTCAGTTTGAATTGTCGAATGTTGGAGTGTTTTTGGCACATTTTCAGATCAAGCCATTCTTAATTGATTAAATCAAGGAAGCTGAAGACAAAGATCCTCAATTGATAAAATTGAAGAATGATGTGAAAACAAAGAAAGCTCCTAGGTTTGCAATTGTAGATGGTGTGTTAAGGTAAGGCATTAGACTATGTGTTCTTATAATGGATGATTTAAAGGTACAAATTGTGAGGGAAGCTCATCATACAACCTACAATGTACATCTAGGTAAAGCCAAGATGTACCACGATGTTAAAGACTCCAATAAGTTAAATGGGATGAAGAAAGACATTGAAGATTTTATGGCTAACTAACATGCCAACAAGTAAAATTTAAGCACCAAAAACTTTCTAGGTTGTTACAACAATTTTCATTGCCAAAATGGAAGTTGGAGAGAGTGACAGTGGATTTTTTGGTAGGCTTATCAAAGACTTCTAATGGGTATGATTCGATATAGGTGACTGTAGATAGATTGACTAAGTGATCTCACTCTTTGCCAGTTAAGACCACTTATTTGACCTCACAATATGCTCAATTGTATATTGATCATATAGTAAGGCTTTATATTGTTCTAATATTAATCATATCAGATAGAAGAACTCAGTTTATATCGAGGTTTTGGAAAAAGTTGCAGGAGTCTTTGGTCACTCAATTAGATTTCAATACGGTTTTCCAGCCTCAAATGAATGGTCAATCAGAAAGGACCATCCAAACATAAGAGAATATGTTGAGGACATGCATCATAGACTTTGGAGGGAATTGGGACAAAAATTTTCCTTTAATTGA
Organism: Aleurites moluccanus; assembly: GCA_948193065.1. NCBI lineage: Eukaryota > Viridiplantae > Streptophyta > Magnoliopsida > Malpighiales > Euphorbiaceae > Aleurites > Aleurites moluccanus. The sequence continues at coordinate 3,932 of CANXYC010983362.1, forward strand.
GTTTACTATAACAATAGCTACCACCAAACCATCAAGATGGTACCGAATGAAAAATAGGAGAAAGTATAGTTCTCTTATTTGTTGGGATAAAGTTGGGGAAAAGTTCATGGAGGGATTTGATTTAATCCAATATACAGCTAATAAAGTACCTATCATTAAGGAACAGTTGAAGATGACTTTCAGTCGCCAAAAGATCTTTGCTGATCTTAAAAGGAGAGACCTTTAATTTGCTATTTGAGGTCATATATTTTTTATGATCTCACCAATGAAGGGTGTTATGAGATTAGGCAAAAAGGATAAATTATTTCCGAGGTATATTGGGCATTTAATATTTTGGATAGGGTTAGAGAGATTTCCTATTAATTGTGGCTTCCACCTAATATGAATAGTGTGCATCTGATATTTCACATCTCAATGCTCCACAAGTATGTGCCATGTCCATCCCACGTGTTGCAAGCTCAACCATTAGATCTCAAGCAAGACTTAACTTATGAAGAAGTTATTGTAGTGATTGTGGATAGAATGGTTAAGAGACTTCAAAATAAGGAAATTTTGATGGTAAAATATCATGGAAAAAACAAGTAATGGAAAAATGCACTTGGGAGAATGAGGATAAATATATTTCAATGGTAAAATATTATGGCAAAACCAAGTAAGGAAAGTATTCATGATTGTTCCTTTTATAGGTACACTTCTTAAAATTTGAGAACAAATTTTCTATATGAGGGAGAATATAATCTCCCTAAATTGTTCTTATGTTCTTAACAATATTCTCATTGTTTGCATAGATATATTTAAGTGTATAGTTGGTATAATTGATGGATTATGCAGTATAGATTAATGTTTGTAAAGCTAAATGATGTTTGAGCTTAATAGATACTTCAAATTGATTGCCTATGAATAACGAGCTTTACTTTTCCATGTGTCTTCCAAATTTGAGTTTCAAGCATAACAAGCGTTAACCTTTTATAACACCCGTGAAAAGATCAATAACGAGTATTACCTATCTGGAACGCTCGGGAATGGTCTTTATGTGCCTTAGACCAAAAAATATAGGTAATAAGCATTACCATAAGGTAATGTCTGTTACCCATTATGGTCTATTAATGAATTATTGATTTCTTCTTAGCAAATTCTTTAAATCTTGAAAGAAAATCAGTAAAGAAAACTCAAACTCCTTCGAGAGTTCTCCTCTTCAAGAAATTCTAAGTTGTGATAGAAATAGATAACTTTTTTCACTATTCTTTTAAGATTGATTTAAACTTAGTAATAGTTATAGAAGTTATTTATGAGTTTTGGATTAGCATTAATGAGTACTAATTGCTAGTATTATTGGTGATTAGAAGATAAGAACAATTATGATTTATATGGTGAATGGTATAATGAATAATAAATTGTTTATTTATGCTATCAATTATGCTTTTTTAATGGTTAAATTAAAGTTAGAAAATATCAAAATGTACTCTAAAAATTCTATAAAAGTTTAACTTGAATGTTTTTGGATAAGAAAACTCTAATTTGAAATTATATTTGGATTTATATTAGGAGGTGAGTCAAGAACTTAACGTGAATCATTGCAAGCTTAAAAAGTGATATGAGTTTCATTTAAAGGTTATTGCAATATATATATATATATATATATATATATATATATATTGATTATTATTATTGATAATCCATTGCAAATGAGGATTTAAAAACCTTTCTTTTTAGTGAGCCATATTATTTTTTGTTAATGACTTAGTTATCGATTTTTAGACCAAGTTCATTAATAAACTTTCTGCTCAATATTATTCACTATAAATATTGGGTTAAAAGTCATTGTTATTGATTATTATTATTGAGAAAGGCTAATTGAGCTATTATATGTTCATTGTACCCATCAAGCCATAACCAAACCATAAATCACATTTATGATAGAGCACATTTATTAGTGAGGGAGAAATTCACTTAACTGTGTATAGGTAACTCATCAAATAGGATTGTATTTATCAGTGTTCTCACCTAAGAGATCATCATGCCCTAAGCGTATACTCGACCAAACATATGTTTATTGTATAGGGAGTGTTACTACCCTACTATTGTTATTGATTATCAATTGTTCTATCATATACGGAATGATTGATTGGTATCGTTTCTTGACGGCACATTTATAGCATCATTCATCGATCCCAATGAATTTGTTATATTTATACATTGTGTAATTGTATATGTAAATATATATGTGATTCATTGTAATTATTTCAAGGAACCTTCATGCATGAATGCATTTCATAATTCACTGAGTTAAATACTCATCCTTTTTCATATATTTTTCAGGTGATAGAGTTGAGGATTTTGAGGGCGATGATCGAGCTTCTTGAGCTTTTTATTCGAAGAAACTACATATGTATAGTTTTAAACATTGGGATAAGTACAAAAAAAATATCATGTGGTTTGAGTCATTTTTATTTTGGGGTCTGTGAAATTTTTTTAACAAAATGGAATTTTAGGTTGCTGTTGTTAACAATTTGGGGTCTCTATCTCTAACTTCATCAAACCCTAGTTACATAGCGATGATGTGGCATGCATAGACCCCGCATTTTGAATTTTTTTATTCTACATAAATGCCATGTGGATAATTGAATATCCACATGGCATTTATTTATTTTTTAATAATAATAATATTAATAATTTGAAATTTTTAAAAAGAAAATAAATTTTAAATTTTTATTAAAAATTATAAATATTTTAAAATAAACATAAAAAATTAAATTTATTTATAATTTTAAGATATGTATTAATAATTTAATTTTATAATTTTAAGTAATAAAATAGATTTATTAATTTTGAAAAAAAAAAAAAAACAATTTTGAAGATTGTGAATTGCATAGCCAACGAAAGTGAGAAGCCATCTCACCCACCCAATCCTATATAATCTATCGTAATTTTCAAGAATACTTCTCTCTCTCACCTATCTAATCCCATGATTTATACTAATTTTCAATAACACCTCTCTCTACCTTTCTTTTTCCAGGTCTTAAATCTGGACTGTATGAACAGTATTTTCTTGCACAGGTCCCACTTTTTTGTTATTTTTCCATATCCCATTCTTCTTACCTGCTATTATTATTATTATTATTATTATTATTATGTTTCCCATTCTTCTGGCATTTGATAGATTGGGATGAGAGAAAGGAAAGTGGACTGGTTGAAAGCTTCATGAGAAAGAATTTGCGATCGCTAATACTTGTTGATTATTAGCCATAGGAAAATCTTTGGTTACTTCTCAATTCTTGCACCGCTTACTTCAAATTTAAAAAATAAAAAATAAAAGAATTTTTTTAAGGTTTTGAATTTGTTTAGTAGACAGTGAGGATTGGGATTTTGTGACCTCGGAAATCTGACCTAAACTGGAGCTTCAAGCTCTTAATCAGTCTTCTCTCTCACAATACTAGCACCACCAAAAAAATTATTTCTTACCTCCAATTGCAATTAAGAATAAAAAATTAGCCAAAAAAGCGGCATTGTTAAAGAAATCGGAATCAGAAACACGACGCTTCTCTTCTAACGGCCGGAAATATACAAAATATACCGAATTAAGTCCCAGAGATATATGGTTCAACGAAGAACCACGCTAAGAATTTTCCAAATGGATTGCTTTCCTCGGAGAAGCAGAAACCCCGGAGAGGAGCAAGGAAAGTAGGAGTTCCAGTTCCCCAGTCTTTTTGTTGATTTGGATCCCGTTGAAGTTAACGGGATTTAGCAAATGGGTCTGTGATTCTAATTTGATGAATTTTAATTTTCTATGATAATATTTGTGTATTGATCTTATGTTTTAGGGTTAGTTCTTCAGATTGTTTTTCATGTTCATCAATTTCTAATTTTTAATTTTTATTTACATATTTTTTGAATTTACATCAATTTCATATTTTTTAATTTAAAATTTTTCCTTCATTTTATCCTTTTAAAAAACAAAAATTTTTCATGTGGATATTTAATTATCCACGTACATTTATGTAGAATAAAAAATTTAAAAAGTGTAGTTTATGCATGCTATATCATTGTCATATAAATAAGGTTTAACAGTGTTAAAAACAGAAACCCCAGATTATTAACGACAGTAATTTTAAATTTCATTTTATAAAAATAATTTCACAGATCCTAAAGTGAAAATTAATTAAATTACTTGGTATTTTTTTTACTTATTCCTTAAACAATTCCTTATATTGTATTATTATTGGACATTAATTTTAGACACTATGTGGTGACTATGGATATGTACCTAATGATTCACTTTGGGCGCATTTATAGATACTTCTTCGTTATGGATGATGGTTAGAAGAAGCCTTTTGATCTATAGTGAAAAATTGAAATTATGTTGCTGTAATGATATTGATTACTACTTTACTGATGGTGTGATTACTCTATAGATTGTATGAGTATAATGTTTCAGGTATTGTATAGATTGTATGAGTTCTATAAGTATTGGTGTTGTTATATTTTCCATGTCTTGAAATCATGATATTATTATAGTGGAGATATGATAATTTTTTTATCCATTAGATTTTACGCTTATAATTATAAAATTATGTCATCAGAAAATCGTAATAAAAAAAAATAAAAAAGGAGAAATTAATTTATAATTAAAATATGCAACATATCAATTGTATCAAATTTATCATATGAGTATTACATGATTTATCCATGAGAAATATATATATTTAAGATTTTATAGTTTAATTAATTATTTTTTAATATTTTAATATTTGATATTAGAGTCTTTGCTTTTAGCATATTGACAAATAGGGAAAGTTCCAGTTGGAGTATCCACAGCAATGTTTGTCATAAATGCAACGTACTTTCATATCCTGAAGTTGGTTTTTAATTTTCTAAATACTCCTTAGTTTTTTTATCTATTATTTTAAAAATTTATTAATTTTTATTTTTAATTATCGATTTAAATTTTTAAAATAATATTTATTAATATTTTTCTATTTTATTCTTATAATATTTAATTAAAATAAAAAAATTTAATTTAAAATAAAATTAAAAGATAAAATTAAATAAATAATTTTAAATTTAATATATATATATATATATATATATATATATATATATATATATATATATATATACACACTTGAATTGTCTTGTAGCATATGCAGTATATTAATTACTCATGAATTTTAAAAAGTAATTAAATATTTAATATGTATTATCATATCTTATTGGCTAATTGATAAAGTTTATAATAGAATTTTTACACATTATTACATGCAACCTCATAAATCATGTTACTGAAGGTTGTTGGACGTGTCATAAATGCTATCATCACATATTCTTTTTTAAAATAGCTTAATATACTATTTTTTTTTTATTTTTAAAAATATATTAATTATCTCAATAAATATTCTATTATATTAATATTCTTTTCATCCAATTTTATTATTAATAAATTTTAAAATGATCAATAAGAACGATAAAAAGATAAAAAAATTATTTTTCTTTATTTTTAATTAATTAAATTATGTTCTTGCTTTAAAAAATATTTTTTAAGATTAAAAATTCATTTTCATATTTTTTTTTGATAAATTTAAAAATAAAAATAAGCAAAAATATTTTTTAAAAAATATTTTTATTTTTTATTTTTTTATTTTAAAAAATAATTTAAGAAGAAATTAAATTATTTCTTTTTAAATTTTTTAGTACAAATAAAAAATTAATTTTCATATATTTGATAAATTTGAAAATAAAAAATAAAATAAAATATTTTTATTTATTTTATTTTCAAAATTGTCAAAAAATATAAAAATATACTTTTTAACCCTAAAAAAAATTTAAAAGCAAAAATAGGATGTAATTAATTAAAAATAAAAGATAAGAGTATTTCTGTCTTTTTACTGTTCTTGTTGACTATTTTAGAGTTGACTAACAGTAAAATTGGACGAAATGGTTTAGCGGTATATTGTGATATTTATTAAGGAGAAATTAGTATATTTTTAAAAGATCGAGAAAATTTAGTGTATTGGATCATTTTACAGAAAAAAAAAAATCATAATTACCCTATTATATGCAAGTTATATGCAAGAATGAGGACGTTAGGAATTTAACTATATATATAATATTGAAATTTTATTTCATTGTATTTGTTAAATTTTCATATTATTATTTTATAAATATATTAGTAAAATAAGATTTATTAATTTATATATGAACTTTGTATTTATTATTATTTAATAATCATTAAAGTGATCAAATTATGGTGATGACATATAAAAAAAATAAATAATAATAAGTCAATTATCCATAATATTTAACGAAATGGGCACAAAAATAAAAAAAATTGATGTTTACTGTTATTTTATAGCCTATAATTCATCCAAAAATGAGTTAACTATTTTATGAAAGAATGAACATAATGAAAGTAAGTTAATATTTTTGGTCAAATATATTTATATATTCAAAAATGAAATATGTGTTTGATTGTAAATATTTATTTTCCTATAATTAATTATCATTAGCATTTAAATTATGATATTATATATCATAATATCCACCTAAAGGGAAACTATGATATATTTTTTATTGCTTGTTTTGAATCCATATATGAAATTGCATATAATTTGTGCATTTATGTATGATTTTGCAGTTGTTTCTCTTCATTCTCAAGTTTTATTTATTATTATTTTCAATGGTTTGAACTTATCTAAATGAAGTGAACAAGTAAATTTTCACTTAGGTGTTTTGGAACTTAACTTAGCACTATAGAGGAACAACCTCCTACTCTTACATATATGAGCAGTGAGGAAGAGAAATTATAACATAAGACATGTGAACTTTCTAATAGATTGAGTCTTATATGTTTATATGAATGACTATCGCCAATAAGATTGAGGCAACTATTCTACAAACTGAAAGTACAAAACAATACCGTAAGTTTATGAAAGAATGATTTTGTTCAGCAGGCAAGTCACTTGCAAGTATACTTATTGCAGGACTCACAACAATGAAGTAGAGTGGGTCGTGAAGTATGGAAGACCAATTTATTGAGATAACTAACATTACAACAAGGTTAAAGACATTGGTGATCATAATGGATGACTCTTTTATGATACAATTCATTTTGAACTCACTACTTCCTAAGTATGAACTTTTCAAATTAACTATAACACTACGAAAGAAAAGTGGAATGTTAATAAATTATTCAGTAAGCTCACTCAATAGAATGTAAGACTGAAGAAACAAGCATAACATTCCATCAACCTCGTGCATCAAGAAGCTAGCAAAACATTGAAAGTAAAAGCCATCAAATTTAAGAAAAAGAAGTTGTTTATTAATGTTATATAGATGAATCAAAAAGAATAAAAGGCACACAAGTGTAAATTCTATAAGAAAGTTAGACACTAACAGCAAGATTGCCAGAAAAGTAAAGTTTGATTTGGAAAAAAAAAGAAGTAAATATTATGTCTTTGTATGTTACGAATCAAACTTATTTGATGTTCTTCTTAATTCTTGATGGCTTGATGCTGGTGCTAATGCTCATGTTTCCTATGGAATGCAAGAACTTCTTATGATCCAAACCATAAACCAAATGATAATTTTTTCTTTATGTGAAATCTCATGAAGGCTCCAATTGAAGGCATAGGAACTTATCGTTTGATCCTAAGTTCTGGTCATCAACTAGTTCTTTTGGAAACTCTCTATGTACCTTTAATTTCTAGGAACCTAGTCTTTGGTTCAAAATATTATGTTATTGGATTTAAAGGAGATTTTGGACATGGTTGTTTGAACTTATTTAAGAATATCGTATTTATTGGTTCTGCTGTTGTAATTGATAGTTTATATAAATTGAAACTTGAAAATAAATTTGTTGAATCTTTGCTTACTGTTCATAATAATGTTGGATTTAAATATAATGTATTAAATAAAAATTCTGCTTACTTGTAATATAGATGTTTGGGTCATGTATCCGAAAAAGGGTGGAAAGATTAGTAAAAAATGAGACTATTCCAAGTCTAGATTTTACTAATCTATGTATTTATGTGGATTGTGTTAAAGGAAAATAAGCCAAATAAAATAAAAAAAAAGCCACAAGAAACACTCAATTTCTTGAAATTATGCGCATTGATATTCATGGACCTTTTGGCGTTCCATTTTTTAATGGAGAAAAATATTTCATTACCTGTATTGATGACTTTTTCACGATATGATTATGTTTATTTTCTTAATAAAAAATCTCAAGTGGTGGATGCCTTTAAGATATACATAACTGAGGTTGAAAGACAATTAGACATAAAGGTGAAAATTATAAAAATTGAAAGAGCGGTTAATTCTATGGAAAATATGATGAGTCGGGACAATATTGAGGTCTGTTATAAAGTTCCTTAAAAAACATGGCATATGTGTATAATATACTATGCTAGATATAACTAAAAAAAAAATGGCGTGGTAGAAAAGTAAAATAAGACATTGATGGTTATGGTTAGGAGTATGATGAGTAACTCCTCACTACTTAAATCATTATGGATAAATGTCCTTAAAACTGTTATGTATTTGTTGAACAGGGTACCTAGTAAGACAGTTCCAAAAACTTCTTAAGAAGGTCCAGTATTTGCATGTTTGGAGTTGCCTAACATAGATAAGAATATATAATCCACATGAAAAGAAATTAGATTCTTAAATGATTAGTGGTTACTTTATATGTTATGCAGAGAAATCTAATAATTAATTAGATTTAGCTATCCAAATCATAGTCCTAGAATTATGGAAACTAGCAATACTAGATTCACTGATAATGGTAAAGTTAGTGGGAGTGATGAACAACAATATATATCAAGGAAGTAAGGGTAACCACAAAGGCTTTTTCATGCATGACAAAACTACAATATGACAGCTGAAACTGTCACAAAATAAGGTTATAAGAGCCCACCTGCCAAACAAAATCTTAATAATTTAACATCCTCATATAGCAACTCAGGGCAATCATCAATCATATCACATCACATTATCAATTTAAGTTCATGCTTAACCGAACAACCTATAACAATAAGTTCAACTACCAGACTTAGCAATTATAAAGATTACAAATAACCTGAATAACAATATGGAGTTCTAAGAATTATAACACTGAAATCCATAATTTTATTAAATAACTGAATAAACAATTTCACTGCCTAAGAAACAGAAGACAAAAGTACTCAACTCAAAAACTTAATTTCTTTAAGCTCGACCCGAAACCTAAAAAAAATATTTGAACAAGGGGTTTAACATATAATCCTTCATTTATCTATATGACGTGTCACAACACATATAATATTCATAAGCATATATAACATCCATGATGGAAAATATCTATGAAATCTAACCACATCTATGTTTTCGTTTATCATAAATGGGGAGTCGACCCCCTCCCTTGGCTCTCTTAAAATCCAACTATGGTGGTCATGGTAAGACCAGCTCAAACCAGACATCCTTCTACTCTCTTATCCATATCTCAGGGTCGCGGTGAGAACGTTCTCTAACCAGACAATTACCGTAATAACGTCGTCATCATCATCATCATCATCATCATTATCATCATATCATGTCATATCACATTATATTGTTAATGTTTTTTTGTATTAGTACAACTGGATTTCACATCATCATATTTTTCATCGCAACCACAACATATACGTATATATTATTCAACATCATATAATATGGTATAAAAATACATCATGATTCTAAATCTAATGCAATAGTGATAGCTTATATACATATATATTCACATTCATTCAATGCTTACATATTATGGTTAGATGCAGAGTTAAATTAAAATATATCAACTCACAAATTTAACGACCATAAACCTGCTATCTCTCCTCGGAGCCTCTGAAATTTGGTGGCTAGGAAACTTCTAAAGCATATTGACCAAAAAGATATACGAAGGATATTAGAATATAAAAGATACATACTAGTTTTAATAAATTTACGAAACAACTCCTAAGAGTTTGCCAAAATTTTAGCAAAACCTCCATTAAAACTAGAACATTGCCCCCCTGAAAGAAAACAATAACACTTCTAAATAAACAGTCCGTAGGCATCATAACAATCAATCTCAACTCAAGGACTCCTCATAGGTCTCCAAACTCAATAATAAACTTTTCATCAAATAATTCAACTATTAATTCAATTATTTCAATCTCCAAAATAATAATTCCGATAAATATATCGTAATTAATATTTCACCATTTAATTACCTTAAAATATATATAATTATTATCATACTCAAAATATTACCTAAAATAATTTTTTTTTTATCAAACTCCAATAATTTATCTTAATTTAAATTAATTTATCTACCTAATTTAACTACCACCTTAATTAATTTATTCCATATAATTTAACCTTTGATACCTAAATTCCATAAATATCATCCAAATAATTTTTATAATTACTCCAAATTAATTAGATTAATTCATCTTAAGTTATTCACTCAATATAAATACAGTTGCCCATTTTTTACTACCTAAATATTCTAATACTTATGTCAATACTTAATATTTTCCATAAATTTATCTCCAATCATACTCCAAATAATTTATAATAATTTAAAACTCACTTATTCTCAGTTTCTGGAAAAATACACGTGCGTCCCATTTTTTCAGTCCAGGCTCCGGTCACCAATGGGAGCAAAATAGGCACCAGCAAAAAACTTATGAAAAGAGGAGTTCAATAAAATTAGAGTCACTAGAATTGACTATCGAAATTCGCTGGAATCTATCATAGAGGGTCCGATGGTTCTATTTTTTGATCTCATTTTTCAACGAAAATCAGATGGCAAGTTGGGTATCAAAAGAAAGATGGGATCAAGACAAAACCATAGGAATTAGAATTACTCAATTTGGAGTTCAAATGAGAGAGTTATGACCATTTGAATTTTTTTATTAACATGGTCATGGGAGCTATTTTGAACAGAAATAACTCCTTATTTGGTAATCAAAATTGAGCAAGATTAGTGTTTTTGAACTCTATTTATGGCAGACTATACGATAGTATAGGAGGTGTTGACCACCTTCCTCTAATTTGACTGAAATCGGCGCTGAAAGTTCTTCTTCTTCTTCTTCTTCTTCTTCTTCATGTTTCCAGCCAATTTGAGGCTACTACATAGTAGTCTCTGATTGGTCCTATTTATTTATTTAGTTTTAAAATTTGTAGAAAATTTATTTTAAATTCAAAAATTATAAATAAATAGTCAATAAAATTCTTATAAAATGTACTTCATTTTAACATATTAAAACTTTGAAAAATAATATCTTTCAAATTTAATAAATATTATTTAAATATTTAAATATAAATTTAATTTTTAAAAATTCTTAAAATAATAATAGTAATAATTAAAATAATTTATTTAACTAAATAAATGAGTATAAAAATTAAATTATTATATAATATATAATAATATGACACTAATTAAAATTAAAATTGATTTTCAAAAATACATTTCCTTTTTTACTTTTAAATATTTATTTTTTTTAAATATAACAAATCCCAAAAATACTTTTATATTCATAACTTTAATTAAATATTCATAAAATAATTATTATTTATTAATAAAATATGATTTTAAAAATATTTCAAAAATATGGGTATTACAATTTTATTTATTAAATCTTGTAATGATGCGCCTTCTTTCTAAGTTAGTGTTACGAGAAAATGTGTCATCCTTTCTATCGGAATGCTTGAGGCAAACCTCTTCATGAATATTTATGCTAGTTAAGGGAAAGAGTTAATGCTCTCCTCTAACAAGCCATCAAACCACCTTTTTGCAGCTCTTTTTAGGGTCCTCGAAAGGCCCTACACAATAATGCTGATTGTTTGGAGCTAGACTACATGCTTGTAGTCAATAATGTGGGCTCTTGAATATGCCTCTCCATTATATTTTTCCAGTTTAGGTGGCTTGAACTTGTCTTCCATTTGATACTCTTAAATCTCTCTGATGAAAGGTGATTTAAAAGCTAAGGACAAATTTTTATCTACTTCTTTTCTCATTCTATCTCCCCTATCTCCTATGAAATCCTTATCACTTAAATGTCATGGGACTCATACCAACTTAGTGCCTATTACTTTCTATATTCTCGTCCAGTAGTGGGAGCCTCATATATGCTACCATCATCCCTTCTGGCTCCTCCCTTCCTAAGTTGTTCATCAACATGAACCCTTTCTTCCCTTATATCCTCTCTTTTTATTATGCCTATCTCTATTCTTATATTCAACTCCCTCTTACTTCTTCATTTGTCATTTAACTCTTTCTTACCTTTGAGACCTCTGTTTGTTATCCTCTCCTTTTTTTTATCCTAGTCACTCCTTTGAGAAGGTGTATTATCTATTCTCTTCAAAGGGTGATATGATTATCCTCTTGAGGTTTCTCTTCTACTAGGATTGCTCCTATTTGACCCATCTCTTTTATTCCCAAACTCCACCCCCTTTCCTTTGCTAGTATTTGGATATTTCAATTTACAATTGGATCAATTTGGAGGACACGTGTCTTTATCTTATAGGTAAATGTCAAGAAACACAAACCAACCACTAGACCTGTTAGGCTCCTACTATCAAGCTGACCACTTCACAGAAGAGCATTGTTACTGCCATACCTTGTGACGTTGGAGGTTGTGATGTACTAAACAATAACTCTAACTTGTCAAGATCAGGTGGCTTGTCTTATCTTGGTATGATAGTGTCTGATATATTCTGAGTTCTAAGTACTGTTACCCATACATTATGAAATGACCGAGCATGCAAAAAATTCCAACTCCTTATCTAGTGAAGCTAGAATGGAGTGAGGTCGAGGATCTCTTATATGGCTTAGTCCAACGATGGTGTGTCTTAGTGAGACACTTTCACAGTGATAGGCTTTATGTTCTCTTGAGAAGTGGCTTTGACACCGTGTTCAAGGGACAAAAATGAAAACTATATTTATTTCACATCAAGATTGAAGGTAGGAGCAAGTAAATTTTTTTTTTTTTAATAAAACATAATTCCTTTTACCATTTCATTTTCCTCAAATTATCAACAAAAAATTATTATTATTATTTTTAACTTTATCGGTGAATTATTGATGCAACTCAATATAGTTAGTAAACTAATATGTATTATATATGGTATGCCGATAGTCTATCATTAAATTAATATTATTTTATAAAATTTATATTTAATATAATATAGGGTTAATTACTTTGATATCCTTGTATTTTTTCATATTATACTAAAATGTACCCGTGTTTCTAAAATTATATTAAAAAAATCCCTGCATTTTACTTATGTTAGACATATACGTCCTTTCGTCCATTTTTTCCTATTTTTTCGTCAGTCAAAGCTACAAAAGTCAAAATATGATTAAAATATTTTGTAAATACCCAAAATACCCCTTTTTCATTACAATGTTAGTTGTCTTCCATAATTTATCTCAATCAATCCATAGTTGCCTCTTCTTCATTTCACAATTTGGCTCAAAAATTCAATAGAAAAAAACCAATAAAAAAAACTATTGACAATAAGTAAATTTTGGATTTTTCTATTGAAATAGTATAAAAAACAATATAATTATTTAGTGAAAGTTTAGCTCATAGAGCCAAGGAATAACCAGACATGGGGTGGTGTCACAGCCCAACTTGGGAGCCGTGATGGTCCTAGCATACGGGTGTTGCTTATGCTACCAGTACCACGAAGAACCCATATAACTGTACTATATGACATGCAATACATTAACAAGCTCAAAATGGCTTGATAATTCTATGAAAAATTGGGCAGCATCTCCGCTATATAAGGAGTATGCCCAGCTGAAAAACATACAAATAAGCACTTCAACTAATACTTCCATATCTATCTCAATTTCAAGGATCCCTCTAGATCTCCAATATCAACTCAACATAATCATCTGAACATCAGATCACATATATTTATCTCAACATATATGAATATATCTCAAAATATAACTTATAGATATATAAATGCAACACACATATATATACATGTCAAACCTTAATTTACAGTACCATGGACCTCTATTCTGTACAATATGAATTTACATATCACTAGTGTCAAAGTTTCCATGGCGAG